>PVKN010000792.1:25369-64183 GCA_004027915.1 Capromys pilorides | reverse complement strand
AATCCTACGAAAGTGAGAGAATACAAAACCCCTCGGGGTCTAAGGGAGTGGGAAGGAGCAGTGGATGAGAGAGATGTTGGCATATTCTTGCTGGAAAAACAAAAGGCAAGGATTGTCAGAGTCAAACAATTTATACTTTAGAACCCCAGGAAGACCCAGAAAAACACTATGTAAGAAGCTACAAATACCAATCAATTAGACTTTAATCAATTAGACTTCTAGGTTCAGGCCAACTTCCCTAGGCCAAGTAGCTAAATGACTAATTCATCCTCAATGTTGTGAAACAGTAGGTAACACTGGCAGAGAACTTGAACCAAAGGGGCCTCAAAGTCAGCACCAGGTTAATCAAAAAATAGGTTAAATGAAAGGTCTATAGGAAGGGAGACCAGTCTTTGACCCCTTTTCAGTGCTCAGGAACCTCAAAGTCGTGTGTGTACACCCCAGAAAGGAGATTCTTCTCTACGTAAACGTTCTTAGTGAAGCTGGGTAATCCCTGAATTTGGTATGTAGTGAGACCCTGTCTCAAAAGCGGAGCACATAGCACATGCCTGTAATCCCAGCACTCAGGAGGCTGAGGCAGGAGGATCAATATGAGTTTGAGGCAGCCTGAGCTACACAGAAGACCCTCAAAAAAGAAAAGAAATAAAAGAAGCAAAGCAAAATGGTCTCAGGTGAAAAACTTCACAGTGATGTTTTAGAGTATCCCCAATGAAATGGCTTGGTCCCTATGCCCCCATTTTATGATACCATCTCTCTCTCTCTCTCTCTCTTTTTTTTTTTTTTTTTTTTTTTGGTCTTTTTGAGACAGGGTCTCGCTATGCAGTTCAGGCTGGCCTTGAGCTCACTTCTGTAGCCCAGGCTGGTTTTGGACTGGCACTGATCCTCCTGCCTCAGTCTCGCAAGTGCTGGGATTACAGGTGTGCGTCACCATGCCCAGCTGATACCATCTCTTAATGGTAAACTGCCCACATAAACAGCTTGTGTTCTGCTGCCTCCACAGCTCCCGGTAGGCGCTGTCCTCTGAAACCCTGGAGAAGAAAGCCTGTCCTGCACCCAGGAAAGAAATGACAGCTCTGAAGGTTGCTAAGTGGCTGTTGGGATTATTCTTCCCTTTTCTGGCACAGCAGAGTTTACAGCTGAATGTTGTAGTCCACCCTTCACCAGTTTTGTGATCTGTGGTTATACTCTGCGGTTTCAGTTGCTCATGCTCAACCTTGGTCTAAAAATGTTAAATAGAAAATTCCAGAAATAAAGGTGTTGCCAATTTTAGATTGTGCATCATTCTGAGTAGCATGACAAAAGTCACTCTTTCCTGCCCAATCCTGCTCAACACATGAGTCACCCCCTTGTCCAGCATATGCTATCTGCCCTTTGTCACTTAGCAGAGTCACTAAACCAGGCTCATTCTGCCATGTGCACAGTATGCCAGTCACTGAAGCAACAGTAGAGAGTCTGTCCCAGGTCAGCAAAGCATGAAGGGGCAACCCATGTCTGAAGTCTGCCTTCCCAACCCTGCTCAAGGGTGAAGTTTAGGGGTATTCTTGGGGTAAGGAGGCAAGGTGGTTTATGGCCTGGGGAAAGTGAATTGGAGATGAAACTGCCACAAGTCTGCACATGAGTAATCAAACTTCCTAGCTCTTCATAGGACATAGGTGCATGTCCAGAAAGTGGCAGTGTCAGCAGTCTGAGGGCAGTTTGGGCCTTTTGAGGTCAAACGGTGACACATGAAATACTTGCAGAGGCCCAAGTAAAGAGTTAGTGATCCAGCCAGGGAGATAGCTCAGCGGCTTAAGCACCTGCCTGGGAAGCACAAGGTCCTGAGTTCAATCCCCAGTACCAAAAAATAGTAAGAGTTAGTGATCCAGACGAAAACAGTCTGCCAGTCCCTGAAGTGTACACTAGGCCGTGGGATTCATCAGAGGCAAGCCTAGTGAGATGCTATGTCAGTCAACTGTGTTAACTCCAAAGAGAATGATTCTGTTTGTTTTGATTTTTGAAGAGAGTTTCACTTTGTAGTTTAGGCTGGCCTTGAACTACTTTATATAACCCAGGCTGGCCTCAAACCTATAGCAGTCCTTTTGTCTTAGCCTCCTGGGAGGCAAGTCAGTGATTTCAAAAGTCAACTAAGCAAGTGACTAACAGCAAGTGTGGAGAATTTATGCACCTTTTCCCTCAATTTTATCAGCTGTCTCAGATATCAAATCGATTGCTCTGGTATCGCGGTGCTGTGTTCAGTGCTTGTGCTTTCTTTCACTTAATAGTCACCCTAAACTAGCACACCTGTAGCACGCATATAAGCCGAGCTCTTGGGAAGCTGAGGCAGGCGGATCACTGTGACTCTGAGGCCAGTTTGGGCTACATAGTGAGTTCAAGGCCAGCCTAGAATACATATGTGACGCTGATAAATATGAAATAAAGAGAACCGAGCGGAGCTGGTTGAGCCTTCAAAGTCCTAAAACGCGCGGCCGTGGGTTCGGGGTTTATTGATTGAATTCCGCCGGCGCGGGAGCCTCTGCAGAGAGAGAGTGCGAGAGATGGAAATGGACAAACGGATTCATTTAGAGCTGCGGAACAGGATGCCCTCTGATGTGAAAGAGCTCGTCCTGGACAACTGTCGGTCGAACGATGGCAAAATCGAAGGCCTCACAGATGAGTTCGAAGAACTGGAATTCTTAAGTACAATCAACGTTGGCCTCACCTCAGTCGCGAACTTACCAAAGTTAAACAAACTCAAGAAGCTTGAATTAAGCGATAACAGAATCTCAGGGGGCCTGGAAGTATTGGCAGAAAAGTGTCCGAATCTCACGCATCTAAATTTAAGCGGCAACAAAATTAAAGACCTCAGCACAATAGAGCCCCTGAAGAAGTTAGAGAACCTCAAGAGCTTAGACCTTTTCAACTGCGAGGTGACCAACCTGAACGACTACCGAGAAAACGTGTTCAAGCTCCTCCCACAGCTGACGTACCTTGACGGCTACGACCGGGACGCCAAGGAGGCCCCCGACTCGGACGCCGAGGGCTACGTGGAGGGCCTGGATGGTGACGAGGAGGATGAGGATGAGGAGGAATACGATGAGGATGCTCAGGTGGTGGAAGACGAGGAGGACGAAGATGAGGAAGAGGAAGGGGAAGAGGAGGATGAAGAAGGTTACAACGACGGGGAAGTCGATGACGAGGAGGATGAAGAAGAGGCTGGTGAGGAAGAACAGGGTCAGATGTGAAAACGAGAACCCGAAGATGAGGGAGAAGACGATGATTAAGCGGAACCACCTATTTTGAAAGAAAAAAAAAAAATTCCTATTGTGATCTGACTGTTTTTACCTGTATCCCCTCCCCACCTCCAAATCCTGCCCCCTGAAACTTATTTTTTTCTGATTGTAACCTTGCTGTGGGACCGAGAGGGGAAAAGTGTACTGGGGGTTGTGGGGGGAGGGAGGGAGAGGGGGTGGAATAAAATACTATTTTTACTGCCACTCTTTTATTTTTCCCCCCTCCTTTTTCTTTGTGTCTGATTTTTTGTCCCTGTAAATGCAAAATGGCTGAGTACACAGCGAGTGAGTGTTGTCTCACTCTCAAAAAGGAAGGCTTGCAGGTCTCTTGTATTTCTTGGTATGTTCCGCGTCCCCGGAGGTGGCCAGAAGGCCAGGGCTGGCCGCAGCCTGGTCACACCAAGCCCAGGAGGGGCTGGGCGTCAGCCCCTTTAACTCTTGCTTTGGTTCATGAGATTTCTGCATTTCTTGGCCTGCTAGAGGCATCCCAGCGCCCTGGTTTGTAAATAGCAACCTAAAGGCGTGTTTTAGCACTGGTTTGGGGACTTCGCCGTCCCTTTTCCCTTCCCCCTCGGATGGTGGTGGGCTTTGCTCTACAAAGAGGATTCTGATGTTACTCTTGGAAGCTGAAAACTGCAGGCTTACGAGTTACAAGTAAAAGGGGTTTGCTAGTGATAATTTAAAAACCCTCAGACTTCAACCTCTTAAAAAAAAAAAAAAACTGTCCTATCTTCTGTAAAATATTAGACGCTTTGTTTTACAAAAAAGAAAAAAGAAAAAAAAGACAGGAGAATTCTTCCATGTGTACTCCCGGGCTTAGAACATTTTTACAAACCTAAGCCCGAGAGAGATGTCGCTGCATGTCGGCTGGGTTTTTTTTTCATACACCCGAGCACGGAAAAACTAATGCAGAATTGTATTTTCTTACCTAGTGGAGATCCGAAATGACTGCAAATTCCTAGTGAATGTACGGGTTTGCATTTGTGTTCCTCTTCCTGGTCGCTTTAGAAGTGATGTGTTATTTCCTAACCTGTGTTTCATCTGTATAAAAGACCATCTGCACCAGTTTTTCTCCTGCCCCTCAGAAAAGCCAAACTTTTGAGTTTTATGTCTGTTTGTCATTGATAAATTTCAATAAATCTTTTTATACAAAAAAAAATATGAAATAAAGAAATGCTGCAAACCACAGGAGTAATAGTGGTGTCAATTTGGATTGTTAAAGTGTTTCCTTTAAGTAAAAAGAAAAAAATTCTTGGCTAGTAAGGAAAGAAAACAAGCATGTGTTGAAGTTGCTGAGATCTACAATAAGGACAAACTTTTTTTCTCCATGAAATTATAAAGAAGGAAAAATCCGTGCTAGCGCTGCTGTCACACTTCGTTCTGCAAGTTACAGCCCCAAGGTGTGACATGTGCTTAGTCACTCGCCTTCCCTCCCCTCAGCACGTAGGCATTGTAACTCATCTCAAATCACAAGAAGGGTGAGAACATATAGTATTTTGAGACCACATTCACTAGCTTACAGCATATAAAAATTCTTCCACTGTTGCTAGCCTCTTGCAATGCATAATAGATTTTAGAATAATAGATATTCTTTATCACTGGTCTGTCTGGATAGGAAAAAAATGTGCTGGTGTTCAGGCATCAACTGGGGAGTGATAGGCTGTCTCCCCCACAGATACCTTTACGTGGGTTATCAATAAAGACTTCTTCAAGCCCTCTTAAGTAGTGACAGTTGGTTACAGACTGTATGAGTCAAGAGAGTAAGAATCCCACAGAAATCTAGGAATAGCTAAGTCTCATGAAGACAGATATCAGAGAATCTAAAACCAGAGTGTTTTGATAATTCCCTCAGCTGCAGAGTTTGGAGACCCTTGTGTTATAGTGGTATTCACTCTAACACAATCCTGCTTTTCTCTTCATCTCTAGTTCCTGTGGGCATCTCCCCCTACTTTTCTCATTGCAAACTAACTTTGCATTTCTCAATTCTGATTGCCAGAATTATAAAGAATCCTCTTAGTGACTATTTGTCATCGACTTGGGCAGGTTAGTTGCCTTTGGTCAAATACAACTACAAGAGGGTTTTAAGGAAATAGGAACTAGCACACAGGTACTTGAAGAATAACCCAGCCATTTCTTTGTCTAAGAGTATAGCCAAAGTAGTTTCCACAGTGTCATGAATGTGATGGGTATCCCAAAATTTCTTGACTAGTATTTGAAAGGAACAACTACAACTTGAGAGTTGAGGACTAGCCATTTCTGTGTCTATTATACTAGAGACTCAGTTATTTAACAGTGGTTTCCAAAGTACTTAGTAATCAGAATCTCTAACACAAATACCTAGGGATTTTTTTTTTTTTTTTTTTTGCCAGCTCAGCTCACCCTGGGGACGGGTCTGACATGGCATGTGGTGCCAGAAATTGAACCGCGGTCCCTATATGCTTGCCTAAGCTTGCCTAAGCAGGCGCTTTAGACCACTGAGCTATCTCTCTGGCTCAGGAATTTCCAAGTAACTCATGAAGTTATGAAATAACTCAGAATGGTCAGTAGCCATCAGAAACACGATTAGATGTTCTTGAGATTTTCATGTACTTATAGCAACTGTGAATTTTTATCTTTACATTTTAATAAATATAGTCAGAACCAATATAATAGAAAAAAATTACAAAAGCTGTATATGCTTTTCATTAACATGTGCACATGGACTGGTGTGGTAGTCCGTGCCAATAATCCCAGACCTGGGGAGGCTGAGACAGGAGGATTACTCAAAATTTGAAGCCAGCATAGGCTACAAAATGAGTTTCAGGGTAGCCTGAGCTGCATAGCAAAACCCTATCTCAGAAAAAAAAGAGAAAAAGAAAAGAAAGCTAGTGAGAATACACACTCCATTCAAATCTTCCATCTTTCCTCCGATGCATTCTCCAGCCTTCCTGTCACCTGTGCCCTAACGTTAGATCCACCTGAACCTGAACCGCAACCTGGGCTCTCCTCCCTCTGGTTTCAAGTTGGGTGCAGCGGGATGGTAGTAGTAGGAAACTGGGAAGAAAGTGGAGTGTCAGCGATCATGAACTGCATCTCCAGATAAACAAAACAAAACGAAACAAAAAAAACCCCTACAGCTAACAAGCTGGTGGAAGCAAGAAAGAAAAGTCATAAAGACTGGAAAGGAAGAAACATGAGTGAGAAATCTGTAAAAAAAAAAAAAAAAAAAAAAAAAGCCCTAGATTCATAAGTGAGTGAGGAGGCCAGGTGTGGTGGTGTACTCCTATAATCCCAGTGCTTGGGAGGCGGAGGCAGGAGGACTCTTGCAAGTTTGAGACAAGTCTGGTCTACAAAGTGAGCTCTAGGCCAGCCTGAACTTCATGGTGAGGCCCTGTCTCAAAAAGACAAAAAAACAAACAAGAAAAGCGAGTGAGTGCAGCACGACTGCAGGCTGCAAGGTCAGTATACAAGAGCCGGCCACATTTCCATACACTAATAGTGAACTGACACCAGAGCTTGACAGATAATGACCCTTGTAATACCAACAACAAAGTAAAATACTTAGGTAAAAATTTACCCCAAACTCTTACTGCTCTAAGGTGCAACTACTTTCTTTTCTTTTCTTTCTTCTTCTTTTTTTTTTTTTGTGGGACTGGGGTTTGAACTCACTACCTTGCACTTGCCAGGCAGGCACTTGTGCCACGGAGCTATCACCCTGGCCCCTAAAGTGCAGCTATTTTCTCTGAGCTTCATTATAGGAATGATTGTTTAAGGCCAGGCGTGCTTGTGCCTACCTGTAATCTTGGCATTCAGGAGGCTGAGGCAGGAAGGTTGCTGCAACTTCAAGGCCTGCCTGGGCTGCAAAAGTGAGTTCAACGCCCGACTGAAGTGTGTAGTAAAACCCTGTCTCAAAAAAAAAAAAGGCGCAATAAATGATCATTTAATGTTTGCCTTTTACATATCTGCATTTGCATTTTAATAAATTTTACTTTACATTGATATGCGTATTATTTACTATTTTAAGACTTTCCCAAAAGTCAGTCATAGATTTTTTTTCCTTTTCTCTCTCTCTTTTTTTTTTTTTGTCTGAGACAGGATCTCGCTGTGCAGTTCAGGCTGGCCTTGAGCTCACTTTTGTAGCCCAGGTTGGTCTCAAACTCACACTGATCCTCCTGCCTCAGGCTCCCAAGTGCTGGGACTCTAGGTGTGCGCCACCACATGGCTCCATAAATATTTTTTAAAAATGTGTTTGGTACAGGGTCTCACTACGCGCTTTGGGGTCACAGTGAGCCCCCCTGTTTTCAGCCTCCTCAGCCCTGGGATTATAGGCAGTGGCTGGCTCAGCGCACCCAGGGGTGGCGCCAGTGTACCATGTGGTGCTCAAGATTGAAGCCTGGTCCCTGCGCCTGCCTTATCAAGCCTTTAGTCCGCTGAGCTATCTCGCCAGCCCATCAGTCATACTGATACATCAATATAACATGAGCTATTTATTTACTTATTTATTTTTATCTTTTTGAGACAGGGTCTCACTATGTAGTTCAGGCTGGCCTTGAGCTCACTTTTGTAGACCAGGCTGAGCTCAAACTTGCACTGATCCTCCTGCCTCAGCCTCCCAAGTGCTGGGATTACAGGTGTGCGCAACCACACCCAGCATAACATGAACTTTTTTAAGAAGGCTGAATTCAAACTCCAGTTTCCCAAATAGTAGCAGTGAATCTTGAGGCAGCCATCCTCTTTCAACCTCAGTCATCATGATATATGCAAAATGTCTGGTATATAGTAGGTGCTGGACAAAATATTGGTTATTAATACAATAATTTTAATTTTTCTTAATTGGACAATTAAGATTCTTTCTTGGCAGATTCTTTATGTTAGAGTTCAAGGATTATCACTTCCTTTTCTAGGGTCTTAATCTTCAAGCTCTTAAATCCCAACACATTATTTTCAAATTTAAGGAGAGTGATTAAAAACTTTGTTGAAGCTGGGAGTGGTGGTGCATGCCTGTAATCCCAGCACTTGGGAGGCTGAGGCAGCAGGATCAGTGCAAGTTCGAGACCAGCCTGGGCTACAAAAGTGAGCTCAAGGCCAGCCTGAACTACATAGTGAGACCCTGTCTCAAAAAGACAAAAACAAAAACTTTGTTGAATTGACTTCCAAGGCCTAATCTGCAAGTCAAAATGCCAACTTATTAGTAAACTAAAGCTTGTTCATATTGTTTGTTTAGAATGCATTCTCTATCCTGTCCCTCTTCTATTTACACTGGATGTAACCTTGGTCACTAAATTCCCCAGGCCCAGCCCCCGTAGTGCGTGGAGGGAGGCATGGAAACGGGACAAGTTCACCCAATAGGCATCGTCTCCAAGGTGGGCTACCAGTCCACATGAAAAATTCTAGGAGAATCAGTACATAGGGTTCCAATCTGAGAGACAGGGGTAACATAAGGGATTTTGGAGACAGTTTTCAGGTTTAAGAGCAAGCCAGACACAGTGACAAGGGCATTCATCTGAGTGTCAGGGAAAAACTGGCTGCTGAAAGACAATGGGGAGAAAAGTGCATCTCTGGGGAAAGTACAGACAAGACTGGGATTCGAGGGGAAGCTCCAGGCCCAGCAGGAGCTGGGGTTGAAAACCAGTGAGAAGGACTGAGAGTGAGACAGGACGGCCATGGGAGGAAGACGACGGACTCATCTTCATGAAGATGCCCAGGATGCAGAGAGGGGCACTTCAATCCAGTAAGTCCCCTGGAAGTCTTAGAGCAGGGGATAGGGAAGATGGAGTTGTAAAATATTTCATGAACAAAGAAATGCCTCCGTAACATCAATGTTATTGTATGGCCAGGTTGCAATGTAGAGAGCCATCACTCTGTGATTGTTTGTGTAAAATCAATACCATTTCTGTCTGTATCTGTATCTGACCCAGGAAGACAGCACCCTCAACCTAAGCAAGAAAGCAGCGTTTAATAACGGGGCTACTGAGACAGGCAAGGTTTGCACAAAATGAGGAGGGACGCAATAACCCAGGACTAGGAATGGCAGGGAGGCAGCCATCTGCAGCCCTCAGCTTGAAAGGGCACGAGGAAGGAAGGCCTGGTTGCAAAGCCCTCAGGGAGAAGTGTGTGGTGAGGACCCCCTGACAGAAGCTATAGCTCTGGACAGGGAAAGCAGCTGACCTGTTCAAGTTGCAGAGAGGGAGCCAGGGGAATAAATGCCCCTTCTACACTTTGTTTCTTCTTCTTTTGGAACTAGGAATTGAACTCAGAACCTTGTGCTTGCCAGGGAGGTGCTTATGCCGCTGAGCTGTCTCCCTGACACTCCACTTTCTTTCCAGTTTCCTACTACTACCATCCCGCTGCACCCAACTTGAAACCAGAGGGAGGAGAGCCCAGGTTTCGGTTCAGGGTTCAGGTGGATCTAACATTAGGGCACAGGTGACAGGAAGGCTGGAGAATGCATCTGGAGGAAAGATGGAAGATTTGAATGGTGTGTGTATTCTCACTAGCTTCTTTCCTTCCTTCCTTCCTTCCTTCCTTCCTTCCTTCCTTTCTTTCTTTCTTTCTTTCTTTCTTTCTTTCTTTCTTTCATTTTTTTTTTCTTTTTGAGAAAGAGTTTTGCCATGCAGCTCAGGCTACACTGGAACTCATTTTGTAGCCCAGGCTGGCCTCAAACTCTGAGCAATCCTCCTGTCTCAGCCTCCCCAGTTCTGGGATAACTGGCATGTACTACCACGCCAGTCTTTTTTTTTTTTTTTTTTTATGGCCAGCTCAGCCTGCCCTAGGGGTGGAGCTGGCACAGCATGTGGTGCCTGGGATCAAACTGCAGTCTCTGCAGTTGCCTAAGCTTGCCTAAACTTAAGAACCATCTCACCGGCCTCCTACCACATCAGTCTATATGCACATTATTCAGGAAAAGCATATACAGCTTTTGTAATTCTTTTCTATTTTTCTATTATGTTGGTTCTGATTTTATTTATTTATTTATGGGACCAGGGATTGAACTCAGGCCCTTGCCCTTGCAAGCAAGCATTTATTCTACTGAGCTATTTTCCCAGCCCCCTGATTATATTTATTGAAATGTAAAGGTAAAAAATCACAACTGCTATAAGTACATGCAAATCCCAGGAATATCTAGTGGTGCTTCTGATGGCTCTTGACCATTCTGAAGTATTTGAACAGATGTCTACAAACTTCAGTTTACAAAGATAATCCTTAGACAATATAATATTTCTAACCTTCAATTCCCTGTACCCCCCAAAATATATCTCTAACCATTTTAAATTCTTAATTAAATTTTTACAATGCTTACGAAAAGAATACATTACTCATAAAGATTTACAGCACCATTTAGAGGTTGAAAAACATTTGCATCTTATGGGTACCAGACATGTATTTTAAGCTATCCTTATATTTCATTAGTTATATTAAGAATCAAGATTGTTAGATATTTTATTATGAGACAAACAAATGTGGACTAGAAGTTTTTTTAGCATAAGCAGAACAAGTTATTTTATTCATATACTAAAAATAGCAGTGCCACATTTCTCATGCTGAGCTTTTAATTTCTTTCTTTTTTGTACACTAACAAAGAGGTGAAAGGAATATTTATTTTCTGAAATTAAAAACTCAGGAAATATTGAAATTCATTTTATAGTATCTCCACATGTTAATAAAATGTTTTAAACAATGGCAAATATTTCTGTTGTAAAAGGATTAAGTATTAGGTCTTTACTTAGGCGATATTCAATTGTGGTTTCCCTGAACACTCAAATATTGAGCCAAACAGCTCCATGGAACCGACAAAATATAGCTCCAACACAATCTGATTTCTTTCTTTCTCTGGTGTGCGTGATCTGTTTCCATGGAAATTTCATGTTGACCAGGAACTGCAGAAATACTATATGCAAACATATCTTAGAAACAAACCTCTTTGGTGAACAATTATTTGATTTGAGTCATTCCATTAAAACTGTTCAAACAAAAAAAAAAAAGCAGTATTTTTCTCTAAGCAGAGGCCATTCCACAATGTCCCTTGTTCAATATATTAATGTAATATACCTGGAGATGATCGAGTTTCTACTTTGCCTTTTGATGCGAGTAGAATTAAATTTTAATGACTTAGATAAATGCATTCATTCATAAAAGATTATGGACTTAGTCCGAGCAAGGCCAGGGGTGCTGAACAGGATACAGAGATCTGCGCCTGCACTGTAACGGTGAAAATGGGATGACGCTAGAGAAGCCATCAGGCAGTGTGCTCTGGAGGTGCACAAGAGAGGGCAAGAGACCCACCTCTGGACCTGAGCTGGGTCTTGAGAGATGAGGAAGGCAGAGACGGCCTCTCTGGAGCAAAGGCAGAGGCGTACAGCGAAGGCATGTATGGGGCATGATGCGGAAGCCCGCAGAAGCCCGGATGGAAGCAAAGGCTCGGCGTTGGTTGGGCTGTGTAGGGCCCCAGAACCCTCATTGTGATGCTGTTTAACAGAAGTGGAGTTCAGTTAGGGGCAGGATCTCTACTGTCATTGCTCCGGGTTGAGTGATGAGAAAGCAAGGGAAGGGAAAAGATCACTGTTCTGAGAAGAGGCAGAGAAGCAGCGAGGATGAACAGCAGCTTTGAAAAAAAAATTAAAGAAATGTGAAATTTTCAGCCAGGTGCGGTGCTAACCTGTAATCCCAGGACTTGGGAGGCTGAGGCAGGAGGATTCCCCTGAGTTTCCAGGCCATCCTGTGCTACACAGCAAGTTCCAAGCCAGCTTGGCTTACATTGAGAGACCTCAAAACATAAAGTAAAATAAGGGGGGAGGAAATGTGGTGGTTTTAACATTTGCTCACCAAGTTTTTGAAATTCCTTTCTTGAAGGAGTTCTTTTCTTTGATTCTGTTCCTTGAGTGTGGGCTGCACTGAATGCTTGCTTCTAGCAGCAGTGGTGATGGTGAGCCACTGCCCGGCAAGGTTATGGCAGGCGGCGGGGCTTGCGCTGGGGGAGAAGCTGGGGCTGCATGGCGAGGACGCTGAGCCCGGGAATGGATTCTCCAGCTGCACGGTGCGTGAATGCCTCTTGGCTGCAGCTCTGTTGCATCTTGGTTGCTTTGTCAGAGACACAGAGCCTGCGCTGGCAGGGAGCTAGTCTTCTGGACTTCTGGACAGTACAAGCTAGTAAGTATTTGCCATTTTAATCTTCCAACTTCGGGGCAGTTTGCTATGCATTAGATAATTAATGTGGGTGATAGGGACTAAAAAGGTCTTGCGCACGGCTGGGTATATAGCTCAGTGGCATAGCGCCTACCTAGCAAGTGCAAGGTCACGAGTTCAATTCCCAGTACGTAATAATAATATGAATAACAATATAAAATTTTAAAAAGGTCTCAAGTATATCCATGTATTGAAAAGGAGTCACTGGAGACCAAAAGTGATGGTCCCATCACAGAAGGGAAGGCACAATTAGTAAAAATCTGGAAGAGGTTTAGAGGAAGTAGGATCCTTGGTAAACGATAGAGAGGCTATTTTTGGAAAGCAAAATTGAGGGTCAGAAAATTTTCAGACTGGAAAGATGAAAGGTAAAACCAATTCAACTGTTTTTGATTCCCCAGCAGAGATTTGATCATCTGATAAAATCAGGTGCTCCTAGAGTGGAAAAGGTGGAAGAGCTACTGTGAGACCACACAGAGAATCAGGTAAAACAAAAAACATGCAATGGTACCTTGGTTCACAAACTTACTTGCTCTATGATTTTGAAGATGGCCACATTTGTGTTTGTGTATGAAAGATGCTCACAACTGTGTCTGCAAACAATATACTCTTTTTTTTTTTTTTTTTTTTCTTTTTGGGACAGGGACTCACTATGCAGTTCAGGCTGGCCTTGAGCTCACTTTTGTAGTTCAGGCTGGTCTCGAACTCACATCAATCCTCCTGCCTCAGCCTCCCAAGTGCTGCAATTATAGGTGTGCACCACCATGCCCTGTGTCTTCAAACAAAAGCAAAATTTGGCCAAACACTTTGGTTTGAGGACCAAATTGTTTGAAACAAAAACATTTGTTACCACTATAATTGTCTTCGTTACTTTTCTCATTGCTGTGACAAGATACCCAACCCCAAAAGTTAAAAGGAGGTAAAGGTTTATTGTAGCTCATGGTTAGTGGAGTTTCAGTCCATAGTCAGCTGGTTCCAAGGCTGTGTGGCATTGCAGGGGGCATCGCAGAGGAGAAATAGTGCACGGCAAGCAAGAAGTAGACAGCAAAGTGGGAAGCAGCAGCAGCAGCAGCAGCAGCAGCAGCAGCAGCAGCAGCAGCAGCAAGCCTGCCTTTTTTCAGTCCCTTCCAGGCTGTCCACCTTTTGGATGGTTCCACCAGCACCCCCAGGCAAGTGATCCTTAATCTCATTATCACATACCCTAATTAACTACCTTGGGAATTCCCCACATACAACTGCATGAAGCTGGGGGTGGGGGGCATCTAGACACAAGGCATAGCAACAATTCTCTCCAGGGATGCTTAACCCCCTGGAACAGTGAGCTGAAAATATAGACAGTGGAATGTCTCCAGGATCTGGGATTGATAAAGCAAATATAAAAGATCAGGTGGCAGCAGGGTGTGGTGGTGCACACCTGTGGCCTCAGCATGCAGAAGGCTGAGGCAGGAGGAGGATGTGAGCTCTATCTAGGCCAGCCTGGGCTACAAAGTGGGCTCAAGGCCCGCCTGAACTGTATAGTGAGACCCTGTCTCTAAAAGGAAAAAGAAACAAAGAAAAGCAGTAGGGCTGGGAGAGAGGGAGAGACTGGCATTCTCCTGAATGTCTGGAGACCTAAGGAGTCTTACTGATGCTTAGATCCAGAATGGGCTCTAGAAGGGGTGTCTACTGTGTTTCTGAATATAATTGGTACAAATGGCTCCTGGCCTTAGTGGACATTTATATAGTCCTCCCTGTGCACCCTCCATTCATTGTTTCCCTGGAAAAGAGAGACTTGTTAAAGTCTGACAAAGCTATTAAGAAAAAAATTGAAGTGCTAAACCTTATGGATAGAGTGACTGTAGTGATCCAACAGTGATCACAGTATACAGTGAACATTTACATTTTTAAAAACTTGTTACAGTGAAAGATACATTGCCATTAATTTCCTCAATATATTCCCTCTTTTTGGAGCCCGCCTGTCCCATCATTCTTGCCACTTTCTGAAGCAGCTCTCTCACTCCTCTTCTGTGAGTGCCCTTGTAAGTTGTGCTGCTGCAAAAGCAGCATCCTTGAAACTTGTAGGGCATCCTCACGCACCTGACTCATAGGGTCGGACGCCCTGCAACTTTGGGTTCTTCCTCAATATCCAAATGACTGTGAAACTTAAACTCTTGAATCAATTCAGGACATTAAGGCAGTCAGGACAGTGCAACTAAAGAAATCAAAGAGGACTTCCAAACTGATTTACAAAGTGGCAGGAACAACAGGATAACTATTCAAAGTTAATATTTTGAGGAGGATTAACGGCAGTGTATCTTTCAGGGTAATACAAAACTTTTAAAGTTTTAAAGTCACTGTATTTGATCACACTTGCATGTCAGAAGACCTTCAGTTTTTGTTTTCTTTTAAATGTACTTGGTACAGGGTCTCAGTAGGCAGATCCAACTCGAAGTGATCTTCCTGTTTTCAGCCTCCCCAGTGCTAGGATTACAGGCATGTGGCGCCACGCCCAGTCTTGGTGCCTGGCTCAGCAAGCCAGGGGGCGGAGCCAGCATGGCACATGGTGCAGGGGATCGAAACCTGGTCCCTGTGCTTGCCTAAGCAGGCACTCAGTCCACTGAGCTGTCTCGAGGCCCTCAGACCTTCAAATTTTGACTACCTGCAACTCATCTTTCAATTCAGGTTTTTATTTATCAGATAATGAGTTACATTTTTATGTGATATTGCCAGACATTTCAGTTAAGTTATTGGCAGTCATTAGTTTTGCTGATAAATTTGTACTATGCAATTATTTAATTGCTGTCTCTTCCTTTCTTATTAAAATGTGAAACAAAAGTGAAAGTGTGTAGGGCAGGCCAAATAGCTCAGCGGATTAAAGCACCTGCAAGCAGGCACAGGGACCAAGGGTTTGATCCCCAGGCCTTTTTAGTACAATTAAGAATAAAAAAAAAAAAAAAAAGAATAAGTGGGACAGGAGTGGTGGTTTGGACCTGTAAGCTGGGCATTCTGGGAGGCTGAGGCAGGAGGATTACAGCTGGGAGCCCAGGCTGGGCAATTCTGGGATTTTGTCTGGAAAAATGCAAAGGAAAGTAGCTTACAGCAGTGGTCCTGGGTTCAACCCTCAGAACTGAAAGAAAGAAAAAAAGGCAAAAACAAAATATTATTTGACTATATACAAGAAACAGAATTCATAGATACTCATTATAGAGGAAAGAAATGAAAGCACACATTGAAAATTGTGTCTGAAATGGTGATGTAATTAGAAATTTATGATCACTTTTTGGTCTCAGATCATATTAGTTCAGTCAGCCAATCAAGTATATTCAAAACGTGTTGTGCTGTGAGACAAGGAGCTGCCCCTGCTGCCCTGTGCTTCTGGGGTGGGGGGTGCAGCGGGGACCCAGAGCTGTGCTAGCTTCCACATCCTGCATTGTTTCCACTATGCGACTGCTTTACACTCTGGATTCTAAGCTGATTTTTTTTTGAAGAAAGGGCACCCAGCTAATAAAATTCTGAAGAATCACTGCCTTGCCTGAGACAGTGTGTATCTAAGAACAGAGCATGGTTTGACTTTGAGGCAGTAGCTGCTCAATTCTAAGCGGTAGATGGAGTGCAGTGGTGCACCTCTGCAATACCAGTGCTCAGGAGGCTGAGGCAGGACACCTGGAGTTCAAGGTCAGCCTGGGTACACAGTGAGTTCAGTGCCAGCCTGAACTGTGTAGTGAGACCTTTGTCTAAAAGAAAATGAAAAAAAAAAACGAAACAAAAATCCATGCTGTTCGAACCATCAATTTTACTTCTCGTGATTGATCCATGCAAATAATCATTAGCACAAAGGCACATGTACAGGATACTTATTGCAGCATTGTTTGGAAAAGCAACAGATTGAAAACAATGTAAACAGTCATAAATATGGAACTTATTATCATAATGATATTCATGTCTTAGGAACTATGCTATCTTTAAAAAGAATGGGTAGAAAAATGTCCAGGATAAATTGCCAAGAGGAAGACACACAGATGACAAAACAGTAGGATTCCACTTGTTAGTCTAATAGTGAGTGGATAAATGAAAAAAACCATATGCATACAATAGCTATTCTTGAAATTATTACTAAAGTTCACAAGTTTACTTGTGTTAGTTGACATGTTTTTTTCTTTCTTTCTTTCTTTCTTTCTTTCTTTCTTTCTTTCTTTCTTTCTTTCTTTTTGTGATTGCACTAGGGACTGGATCCAGTACCTTTGTTTTTGTTTTTTTGTGGGTTTTTTTGTTTAATTTTACATAGATGTTTATTTTGTCAATGTAAATCCATTTTAATTATGAAAAGTAACATTGTAAGAAGAAATAGAAAATTCAATCACATATTCACAGCCATGATCACGTTTCTGTTTTGCCTATAATCAGATTATATCCTTTTTAAAAAATGTACTTAGTACAGGGTCTACAGGGTCTCCCTACACAGATTGGACCCATAGAGATCCTCTTGTTTTCAGCCTCCCAAGCACAGTCTCAGAGCACCCTAGGGCGGGGCGGCATGGCCTGTGGAGCTGGGGATCCAGCCCTGGCCCCTGCGCTCTGCCAAGGCAGGTGCTTTAGTCCACTGAGCTATCTGGCTGACCCATGCCCGTATTTTTTACTCTGATTTTTCTCACTTGTAAGATTTCCATTTCTTTATAGGAATGTCCTCACAGGGTTCAAAATCATCTTACATATTAGCTTCTACTGCTATGAAACTAATAATTACAGAGGCTTAAAAACAACTACTGTTCATAGGTTCACACAGAAATCCAGGTGGGATCCACTGTACCACTTAGGGTCAGGTCTCTCAAGATTAAAATCAAGTGGGGGTCTTATTCGGAGAACAGTCTGTTTCTGGGTTCTCTTTGGTTGTTGACAGAATACAGTTCCCTGCTGTTGTAGGAATGAGAACCCTGCTTCCTTGCTGGTTGTCAGCAGGAGGCTTGGAGCTGCTTAAGGCTACCCACATGGGCCCAGCCACGATGGGCCGCCGGCAACAGGCCGAGGCCTCTGGCCCTTCAGTCTCTGACCCTGTGCTTGGTAGAGAACTCCTGCGAGGAGAAGAGGCCACCTGGACAGCCAGAGGTCAGTGGTCAGGGCCCTCCCTGCATCTGCATGCAGCCTTTGCCGCTCAGAGCATAATCACGGGGTGTTTTCTCAGCATATTCAAAGTCTTTGAGATTGGAGTAGAAATCCATGCCAGGCCATTTCTAGCGTTCTGCCTGCCGCACCGCGTTGGCAGAGGCAGTGGCAGAGGCGGTATTAGATGCAGCGCGGGCGCGCCCTGCCTCCTCAGGCGGGACCTGAGGCTCTGCACGGCTGGGCTCAGCGTCCCCGCTCCCGGAGGGCGCAAGGGAGCGCCTAGCGCCCTGAGCCTTTGGGCTGCCGGCTGCGAGTACCTTTGTACTGAGCTACATCGCAGCCCATTATGCATTTTATTTTAGACAAGTTCTCACTATATTGCCCCGACTACACTCTAACTTGTAATTGATGGTTCAACCTGAGTATAAATTGCTGAATTATTATGGTGGTCATCTAACACGGGTGAATCCCAAAAAACAACAGCTTATCTTCCTACTGACCACTTCCTCCTTCTTCCCTCCTTTAGCCCTGGTTACCTTTCGCAGTGAGTGTCTTGTGTGTCACTGAAACTGTCCCTCAAGCCTGGTAAAAGTCCATGAAGTCTTAGCCTCCCATTGTCCCAGATCAGAGGATCCCCTATCTCCTTCAGATTCCCTCGGTGCCTTCAGAGACAATAAAAGCCTCTTGTGTCTTTCCCGTCTCTGTACTGCACTGCTGCAAAGCCTAACAGCAATCATCCTGCCTCCATGCCCAGTGTTGCGATTGTGGGTGTGTGCTACTGTAACCAACCAATGTGATCTGGTTTTTTTGAAAGTATAGGATTATCGGCCGGGAAGATAGCTCAGTGGTCTAAGCGCCTACCTGGCAAGCACAAAGACCCGTGTTCAATCCCTAGCACCACATGCCGCTGTGCCAGCTTCCGAAACCAGGTGTGGTGGTGCATACCTGTAATCCCAGCGCTGGGGAGACTGGGACAGGAGGATCATTATGAGTCCAAGCTGCATAGTAAGACCCTGTACAAAATACATAAATAAATAAAAGATTTTAAGAAATAAAGACTAACATTGTTTTATCTTTTTAAAATAGAGGGCTGGGGGCTGGGGAGATAACTCAGGGGCACAAGTGCCAGGCTGGCACATGTAAGTCCTGAGTTCAATCCCCAGTTCCGAAAAAAGAAAAAAAAGTAGAGGACCAATGAGATGGCTCAGCATTTCTAAAGTGCCTGCTTAGGCAAGCTCAGGCAACCGTAGGGACCGTGGGTCGATCCCCGGCACCGCATGCTGCGGCAGCCCCACCCCAGGGCAGGCCCAGGCGGCCATAAAAAAAAAAGAGAAATGGAAATACTCTCAGATTTTTTACAATTGTTCATCTGAAAGTCTAGTTTCTTATTTCAAAAAAGTGATTAAACATATAGTATGATGGGTTTTAGAAAGTAAAATAAATAAATAAAAGTGCTGCATAATTTTATAATTGGGGAGTGTCAATGTCAATTGATGAAATTGTCACGTGTGTGAGTAAAAAATAAGTTGAGGTCTCAAGGTCATTCTCTCTCTCTCTCTTTCAATCACGAGCAAGAATAATGTGCTGACGGCGTCATCCACATGAATGCCCCTTTCTCTCCACACAGTGCGGAGGTAGCTGCTATAAGAAATGCTATTTGTGCATAAGGACGCTTGGCTCGTTTGTGTCTCCGTTCTCTTGGCACTTTCTTTGTTGCTGAAGTCATCTGTGGTAAGGGAGCTCACACGTGACCATCCCTGACTCCAAAACGTCCCCTCCCTGCTTTCTGCACAGTAACCCAACAGCTGTGAAGCCTAGGTGAGGGGACATCAGGCTGTGGCAGTTGGTCAGTTTTGTAACTGAAATATAAACCAATAAAATCATATTGTATTTCTTCTGCTAGTTTTATCAACGTATTCATTAAATATTTTGGGGGTAGCAGCAAACAAACATATAAATACATACACACAACGGTTTGTTTTAGTCTTTTTGAGACAGGGTCTTCATATGCAGTTCAGGCTGGCTCTGAGCTCACTCTGAAGCCCAGGCTGGTCTCGAACTCGCAACCATCCCCCTGCCTCAGCCTCTCAGATGCTGAGATCACAGGCATGGGCCACTATACCTGGCACATATTATATATAGTAAGAATTCTTTTTGCATGTTGGTATCACAGGGATTTCTGTATTTTAACCTTAGAGATCTGTTCTTTCTTTCTTTCTTTTTTTTGTCATTAGTTGAATAGGATAAAGTTAAAACAATTTTTTTCAAACAGGTTGGAAGCATTATGAGTTCCCAATACTTGGTTGTAATATGATTGATAAGGTCTTTATTCGTTTATTTTGAATCACGAAAGATAAGTGGGTGTCAGAATAGAGGACTTCTCTTCTTTAGCAGTTTCCATTAAGTCCCCAGAGAGGAGAGCACTCAGCAAACCTAGATGTTGCCATAAATGTGTGGGGAAGGAAATACCAAATTCCATACTACAACAACTACACTGATTTTGCTGTGGGTAGGAGTAGAAGAAACTATGGCAGCATGTGCCTGTAATCCCAGCTAGTGAGGAGGCTGAAGCAGGAGGATCTCAAGCTTGAGATCAGCCTGGGCAACAGAGCAAGACCTTGTCTTAAAAACAAAACAAACCACTAGAGAAATAAACAGTATACATTTCTTCAGTTTCATACCAAATTCAGGTGACAGCTTTTAAGTAATGAAAGAAATTCCCCTGAAAAGCTGACCATGGTTTTCTTTGCCTTCTCCAATTATAAGGCTTGCTGTCTCATTCTATGCCCTGTTGGTCCCCAATGACTACAGTGGGGAGATCATGGAAGATATAAGGAGGATTCATCTAGAAAGCACGCAAAGCCTGCGCTTGCTGTGCAGCATCTCAGAGGAAGGACCAGCTTTGTTGGGGAACTCCCAAGCCAGGGGCCTGCAAGGAAAGGCCAGGGGGACCTGGCAGGCCTGCTGGACCCATCTCCAGGGAGCATTCCAGCACGGGGACATGCCTCCCCTTCTGCTGCAGCACAAAGGCTCAAGACCAAAGCTTGAACACCCTCATCGGTGAGCTCACACGCTCGACGCAGTATCAGGTTGTCTGGGTTTAGATGCCAGCTGTTCAGAGTTATTTGAGAAAGCCAGCTGCCCCAAATCTGGACTCGCTGCATGTCCACAGGAAGTCACAGTCTCTCTAGCTGATGGGGAGAAAGCCACCTGTGCCTCAAGAAGCAGGATGTGAGAGAAACAGAAAGGCCCTGATTACAGCTGGTTCGTGGTCCAGAAGCCCGAAATTATCTCCTGGGATCATCTGTAGTCTATGTCGTGTGTGTCACACTGGCTCTGGCCAGGAGCATCATCTAAGTCTTTTATAAGCCACTGAATTGAAGACTTAATTTTTATTAAGTTTTTAAGATGCTTTGCTTTTGCCCTCATTATTTTAAATTCCTAGAGTCTCTTGTAGGCTTTCCATTTATGCTATTCTAAACAAAATTTAAATTTTTCAAAGAGTGGCACTTGGGCAGGGGAGACAGGTTGGCAGTCTAAAGGCCTGACTTGCAAGCTCAGGGATCCAGGCTCAATCCCCGATACCACATGCTGTGCTGGCCCTGGAAGCCTGGGCACACTGTGCTAGCCCCAAAACTAGGTTTGGTGGTGCAAGCCTGTAATCCCAGCCCTGGGAAGGCTGAGACAGGAAGATCACTATGAGTCTGAGCTGCTTAACGAGACCCTCTACCAAATAAATAAAAGATTTTTAAAAATTTAAAGGGTGGCGTTTAACTAAGGATGTTAAATATTCGTGTCTCTCCGGCCCTGGGTATGAATAGTTCCCTCTAGCGTTTCGGCACTTATTTATTGCCACCTACTGGAGAAGAAGAGAAGTGCAGTTGAACGCTTGCTGGCGGATCAAACTTGTTTCTCTGCCTTCACAGTTTAGGAAAAAAAGAAAATGAAAGGTGCCCCTACGGGTTCCAGGGGAAGGCACTGGACTGCGAAGTGTGTGGCCTGGGAAAAGCCGGCGCTGTGACCTTTCCGTGGTTATCGCACAGCTGCACTGCGTCCCTTCACTACAATTTGATTTTTTAAAAAGAAGTTATTAATGCATATAATATCCCCAAGTCTATTTTAAATGAAAAGATTCGTGAAACTCATGCAACTCTTTCTTCGCTGTGACTTGATTTCCTAAGTAGAATACATTACTTAAGAATGAGGCTTTTTTAAAAACCAAGACTAAAATACTAATATAAAAAGTGTGGCTTTGCACGGATTAAATGCAGCTACATTTAAATAACCCATAATATTCCTTTCCACTAAAGAAGCTATAAAAATACATCTGAATAAAACGTAAAGTGCTAGGCTAGGCATGGTGGTACACACCTCTAATCCCAGCACTCAAGAGGGTGAGACAGGATGATCATTACGAGTTTAAGACCAGCCTGCGCTGCATAGTGAGCTCAAGGCCAGCCCGAACTGCATAGTGAGACCCTGTCTCAAAAAGGAAAGAAAAAAAAAAAAAAGCATGGTGCTTTTTTGGGGGGGGACTGGGGTTTGAACTCATTACCTTATACTTGCCAGGCAGGCACTTGTGCCACAGAGATATCTCCCCAACCCCCTGCATGGTGTTTATTTTCCTTTTAAGAAGTCAAAAAACAGAGCAAGTTTAAATTCCAAGCCAGTTTTCAAAAAGACTTACTCACGCCCTGATGACCTTATTGTTAATAGTGTTTTTGCCCCTGCATCCTAGGGCTTTCCGTCTCAGGAAAGCCACTGTGTTTACTGGGCATTTGCCAAGGTCCTAAGGTCACAGGCTAATTCTGTAAGGTGGCAATAAGGACTCAGTGGTGACTGCTCACAGTTTTTATATTCTGTCTGCAAATTATATCTAACGGCATAAGGTATCAAACAATGTGGTCTCGAGTATTGCTTTGCCACTTCCACTGCTCATTAACTTAATTTTGTAGGAGTTTCTTTTCTTTTTTTTTGCATTTCAATAATTTTATTGAAAGGTATATATCTCTTAGTATCAAACATAATGGTAGTTAGGTTACCTCTGTCAACTCAAAATTAATACTGATGTTTTCAAAACATTGAAATATATAAACCTCTTGGTAAAACTGTAGTTATCCATCCAGTATGGTTTACAAAAAGTTAAAGGTAGAATATACTGTGGTTCTTTGGTTTACGTTTCAATGCTCGTTTATCTGTAACATACCAAAGTGCGTTACATCCACTCTGGACAGGCTCAGGCGTCAGGCCTCACCGAGCTGCTGTTCACAACACTAATACCAAATTTACATCTTGCATTCATTGGCTCACAAGGAGAAGTGCCAGCCTCCTTCAGCGATCTCACAGTTATGGAGGTGCCTGCTTAGGTTTCTTAACACATAGTATAGAAATTTGTGGTATTGTATTCCCTTAAAAAACAAAAGCCTAGAAGCGATGGCAGTTTTGTAGAAATGATTCACAGTAAAACCTAGAGTGCTTTAGCCAGAACTTAGGGTACAGCAGGAGTTTAGAGTGTTAACTGATTTTGAGTTACTATGTAATACAATAAAGAATGTTTTTTTTAAAAATGGGATTAGACTGAGGAAGTAGGTTCTGTATAGAAATTTTATCACTGACACGAGCATAGCCTGTTTTTTTTTAGAAGAAATTTTAAAGATAGCTCAATGAATACATCAAACTTACTAGGTCTGTATTTTGGCTTAATAAAGTTTTTAATAAAATTTAAATGCATTTCCCATAGAGCAATTAAGTCTCATCTCCGAATTCCATTATTACTTACATTATGAGTGTCAAGAAACCATTACATTGGGCCGGCGAGATGGTTCAGTGGTCTAAAGCGCCTGCTTACGAGGGCTCAGGCAACTGCGGGGACTGCGGTTCGATCCCCGGCACCACATGCTGTGCCAGCGCCACCACCAGGGCAGGCTGAGCCAGCCACAAAATGAATAAATAAAGAAACAAACAAACACAACAAGCAAACAAATAAATAAATAAATAAATAAATTAAAAAAAAAAAAAAGAAACCATTACATTACTTAGAATATAACCCTCATGCCTTAAAAAAGTGCATGTGTGAAATGTGGGTTTTGATGTAAACCTTGTAATTAAAAATTGAACATTTAAATTAAGTAGGTTTCCATTTTCAATATCACCTGAATATATTGATATAGAAAGTTAGGTTAACGTTAGAAATGAAGATTCACAGTTTACCTTTTCAGGCTTGCATTAAGTATTTCACATTTATGCCGTTAGCTTTACAGATGAGTTCAAATCTAACAGTCCTACTACAGCAGCATATTAGCTAGGCAGCTTTACCAAGGTGGACGGAGAACATAATGTTCTAGTCATGATGGTTTGAGGCTTGATAACTTAAATCCATCATAACATTACAGAATCCATAGTTGAGGATTGTAGAGAAAGACTTCAAAGCAATGTTTTTTTTGTTGTTGCAACAATACTATTTATGTAAAGAACAAACAAACAAACAAACAAAAAAACTCCCAGCTTATCAAAAGCTGGTCTAAGTACTACAAACTGTTAAAAGTAAATTTCCTATATCCAAGTTTCATCATCATATGCAGATGTGTGAAATGTTGACATTTAGTTTTGAGTAGGAAAAGACAAATCATTACTATAAGTTAATAAGCTTAGATGGCAAGAATATATAAAGTATTTTTATGAATATAATTAACTTTTTAGTGTTTTGATTGCAGTAGCAGTATGTTGACACATATTGGTAATTTTCAGAAACTCCAGCAAATCATCTGCTAGGTATAATACTCAGGTTCATAATGATTCTACTTGTAATAAGCCAATAGTCTCGAAGTTCACATATAGATCAAATGTTTGGTCCTGTTATAATTTTAGATGAAGTTAGGACATGGGACTATGTATAGCAAAATGTACAATTAAAAAACCACTACTTCAGGGCTATTTTAAAAATTCAGGTTATTAAAGAAGATGTTTTCTTTTTCTTTTAATTTTATTTATTTATTTGTTTACTTGTTGTGTTTGTTTGTTTCTTTCTTTATTTATTTATTCTGTGGCTGGCTCAGTCTGCCCTGGTGGTGGGGCTGGTGCAGCATGTGGTGCCGGGGATCGAACCGCAGTCCCTGCAATTGTCTGAGCTTTCGTAAGCAGGCGCTTTAGACCACTGAACCACCTTGCCGGCCCCTAAGGAGGATGTTTTCTAAGCTGCTAATTTGATGAAATGGTTAACATACATATCAGAGATGGGATGACTCGTTTTCTTAGAGTGTTGTACATTATGTGCCTTCAAGTGAGCTGACTAGACTGGTGATGTTATTTTTTCCCTTTTGCCTTTCCAAGCTCAGATGGTTTATTTTGAATATAATATTTCAGTGTTTCAATTGTAGAAAAAGATTGAACAATTTTCTTTATACAGAGGAAAACATCCGAATTTACCAATTAAGAAACCGTTTCAGAGGTTGTCGGGAGGTGAGTCATTCTATAGTAACTATGCCTCAGTTGCCGTGCAGTACGCCCAGGCACAATCCGCTTCAACTTCTGAACATTTGGCTTGGAACACTTGTTAGATGAATATTCAGTTAAACACTTGGATACAAGCTCTTGCCAGAAGGGCAGGTCTCTGCTATTTATCTTGGAATGTTTCTGAAGACATTCTGCTTCTTCTGTTAACTCTACACACGGCTGTGCTTGGATCTCCAATGCAGTGATAGAGAAGGCCAACACAGAAGGCTTTGCTTTAGAAAATATGATCCTGCAGTGACATGCCTTAAGCTGAGCTTCCAGTCTTTCAAAATTTAGGGTATTTTTCCTTTCAAATGGCAAGTTCTCTTGAATGAGTGAATATAGAGTTCTAGAAATTGAAAGGCAGTGGTAGCTTTGATTTTCCAACACACTTTCTCCAGTACGATCTTTTCCATTCTCATCAGATCTGAAACAACGAACCTATACTGACTTATTTGGATCAAGTCAGTTGCCAGTGGAACATTTCTTGCCTCTTCTATTGGTTTCACAGCCAAATAAAAGCAGCTCAATCCAACACACCCAAGGTGCTTGGGTTGTACCTTTATTTTATTTTTATTTATTTATTTTTTGAGACAGGGTCTTGCTATACAGTTCAGGCTGGCCTTGAGCTCACTTTTATAGCCCAGGCTGGTCTTGAACTCACATTGATCCTCCTGCCTCAGCCTCCCAAGTGCTAGGATTTGTACCTTTATTTTAGACAGGAATCTGTCCAGTAAATTCACAGCTAGAGAAAATGTCTCTGTATCAAAGCCAAAGAACTGAGTAAGACTAAGAAGATCTTTTACTTTGAAGTCCCTTAGTCTTGCTGTCATTCTGAGGCCATCATCGTAGACCTTTGGCTGACATCTCACCTCCTGCTCCATCAGGGTATTCAGCTGGTGCAGCAGTTTCTGGGAGTCAGTTTTTGTCAGTACGCCTATCGTCTTGGCAGAGACTGCAGCTTCTCCGTGTGGCCACCCTCCCTGGGCCTGCTCTCACCTCGCCCCCACAATATCAGAAACGACAGGCCTAGGAGGCGAGGACACTGGGGAGCAGGAGGGGAGAGCCCCGGGGAGGGAGAACTGTCCGGGGTGGAGGTCTCCGCAGCGCCGTGGAGACTACACCACCCTCTTCTCTCTGGGACAGAAGCACTGTAGGAGTTTCTTGATGGAAGGCAATCAAATAGCTTTTATGAATGAGTCACAAATACTACCACATTGATTCCTTAGAAAATAGAACTCCTTTTGTTGCATAAGAGCCATTGCTTGCAACAGCCTGCATTACCCCTCTGCCAAAGTCATAGGCTGAAATCTAACCTCCCTACCCCAGATGTTGCGCGGTGGTCAGCTCCTGTGGATAGAGCCCTCCTGAGCGATCTGAGCACCCACAGAGCTGCCTTGCCCTCTTCTGTCCCATCAGGACCAAACAAGAAGAAAGCTGTGTATAACAGGAGTGGACCCTCAGAGGCCAGATCTGCCAGTACCCCCCAGCCTTCAGAACTGTGGAAAGTATATTTGTTGTTTAAGCCACCCAGTCTGTTATTCTTATTACAATAATCCAAACAGAGTAAGGCATCACCTGTCTTTGTTGCCCAGAAATGAACATGTTTTCTGAGGATGGAAAAAAGACAAAGCAGAATATAAACTATGCCTGCTGGTTAACTGCTGGTAGGAACTTTCTGCCAGCTCCAAGAACGTTAGTGAAGTGGCTGAATGACAGCCCCTTGGCCCTGGGACCTGAAAACGTTGCCTTTTTTTTTTTCCTTAACCAAGAATCGAGGGGCCTGGGGAGATAGCTCAGCAGAATAAACGCTTACCTGACAAATGCAAGGATCTGAGTTCAATCCCTGGTTCTGAAAAAAAAAAAAAGAATCGAATGGTACCTTATTAAAAAAAAAAAGAGTCACCTCCCCAAAGCCCCAGCTATGAGTGCTTGGGATTTTGGGGGAACACTCAGATACAAACTGGAACATTCTGTCCCAGCCCTTCAAAAGAATCACACACCTCCATTTATACAAAACACATTTAATATATCTCTAAGAATTCCCAAAATCCTTCTCAGCATTGCTGGAAAGCTGGAGTCCAGAGTCTCTACTGAGATTAAAGGCACACTCTTAGCTGTGATCCTCTGTAAAAATTAGAAGCTAAACACTGGAGGCACAGAGCAAACATCTCCATTGTACAGGGAGAAATAGAGAAAGGAAAAAGAAGGGAACCAAAGCAAGCCTGAAACCCAGCAGGGCAAACACTAAATCCTATGTGCATGTCCAGCCCCTGGGGGCCAACTGTGAATTCTGCAGGGCACGAAGGCCCTGCTTCTATAACCGTCAGTGGCCCCTCCCAGTCAGCTTCATTACTCCTTGCGGCTTTCTGCAGACGTTCCACTTTCCTGGCATCTCCAACATGCTGAGGTCTCTCCTGCAATTTGACCTCGCAGCTTTATTTACGGCCTCCTGGAGGACACAGTTTAATCATCCTGGCCTGCTTCTGAAATCTGGGCAGAAGCTGCCATAACTCCACAACTCTTGCATTATGTATGTGCCTAAAACCAGTGCCACATGGAAGGTGCCAAGGTCTGCTGCCAGCTGGGTAGCTGAGCCCTCCTGCTTCTTCTGGTGGTTGCAGATGCCTCTGAGTCGCTGATGGCTGAGCACTGTGAACTGAATCCTGCTGCTGCCATTCCAGAGTACGACACCCTTGGGCTCTTCCCTCAGAGCAAAAATTTAGCTTTGCTGGTTCCTCACCTTCCTTGAAGGTATTTTCCCCAGTGTTCCTGTTCCAAAGTACTTGGCTTCTTTTTAATGCTTATCTTTTCAGTAACCAAGGTCTCTGCTCCATCTTTGCAGGCCCAAACCTTACTGTTGCATCCTTTCTGGGAAAACTCAAAACTTATAAAATCATTCTTCTGGGCTGTTTGTTATATTGATTTATGAGAATCAAGAGGTCCCCAACAGTACCCAAGCCTGAACGTTTGAGTGCCTTGAAATTTCCTCCACCAGACTGTCTGCCACCCTCAATCTGAGGGTCCTGCAAAGCCTCTGGACATGAACAATTTGCAAAGTATGACACATGTGGCCTGGCAGTCTTGTTCCCAATTGAAACCTCCTGAGCCTGGTGTACAGGAAGCAGAGAGCAATCAAGGGAGAAGAGGAGAGACACTCTTTTAAGCCATGCCCTCAGTGACATGCCTTCTCCTACCAGGCTCCACTCCCAACATCACATGGAGCTGTGGACTCCTCTACTGATAAGTGACATGGGATCCCATCTCCTCCCTCATGAGTACAAGAGGCTTTAGGAGGGGTATCCATTTATAAACCATAACAATGGATTGAAGCTACATCCCAGTCCTTTTGTTTTCTTTTTTCTTCTTGAGATATGGTCCTATAAGATGCCCAGGCCAGCTTTGAACTTGTCATCCTCCTGCCTAAGCCTCCTAGATTCATACCTAGTTTCTACCTTTCTTTTCTTTTTTAATTTATTTATTTTTAAATTTTATTTATTTATTTATTTATTTATTTATTTATTTATTTATTTATTTATATTATGGCCAGCTCAGCCTGTCCTAGGGGTGGGGCTGGTGCAGCATGTGGTGCCAGGGATTGAACCATGGTCCCTGTGATTGCCTAAGCATGTGCTTTAGACCACTGAGCTATCTCGCTGGCCCCTCTACCTTTCTTTTCATCCTTTTCTTTAGGACTCTAATTTTTAGGTATGTTATTGTCTTGGATACTTTTCTCTTGCTGTTGAGACAAAATACCTAATAGCCAAAATTAAAGAAGGAAAAGTTTATTTAGCTCATAGTTTGTGGTGGTTTCAGTTTGTATTCCTGGCTCCAAAGCAGAATGGCACATGGCAGAGGGCAGCAGTTCATGACAGTAGAAACAGCAAAACCAACAAGAGCCAAAGGTTTGAGCAGCAGAGCGTAAGCCTCTCTCTCTCCCTTATGTTGTATGCAGGCTCTCCACCCCGGGGTGGGTGTAGCACTTACACCCCTAATCCCAGCATTGGTTCACGAATCCATCAAAGCTCTAGAAGCCTGACCCATGATTGCATGAAGTTTTGGGAGGGCAACTAGGCACAAACCATAACAGTTATGTTATTTCATGCTACGTGAATGGTGGTTTTAGGTTATCTTGTTGTAGGAGGAGAGATGAGATTTACAAAATCTGTTAGTGTCATTACCTTTAGATGAGAAATATTGTTGCATCTCAATACATTTAAGGTGTGTGGAAGTCCTTGACTCATGGTGTGCCCACTTAGTTTAGAGATTGTTAGGTTGATGGAAACTAGACAATACTTGCTGCTCTGTGGAACTTTTTCAGAAATCACTAGCAAATACAAAATATGCCCTGTACCACATGCCACACCAGCCCTGCCCCCAGGCATACTGAGCCTGCCACCAAGTCTGGGCGTGGTAGTGCACACCTGTTACCCCAGCACTGGGGAGGCTGCAAACAAGAAGATCACTACGAGTCTGAGCTGCATAGTGAGACCCTGTACCAAATACATTTTAGAAAGTTAAACATTAAAAAATTAAAAAAAAAAATATGACATGCAAAAGTGACTACCTTTATGTAAAGAATAGTCATATCACAAGATCTGTCTTTGTGGCCACACCATTCATGTTATAGTAATTTTGTTTTTTCTGCAAAGCTTTATTTCAGAGGGGTTCAGTCCTTCTTGGCAGCTGCCTTCCTCATGGCGGCCAGCACATTGCTCAGCTCCTCACACTTCCTCTTGGCATGGATGTGCATCCCCACCCTTTTCTTGATGAACTTGAGGGCATGTTTGTCCCTAGAGACCTTGAGGAGCTCCATGGCACGCTGCTCATAGGGGGCAAAGGCACACACCTTCCGGATCGTGTCCCACATGAACTTGGTGTGTTTGGTGAGGCGTCCATGCTGAGGGCTGTGCCTCTGTTTGCTCACATTCTTAGTCACCTTGTGGCCCTTGTTGAAGCCCACGGCCATCGGATAGCAGAGGCCATGGCTACTGTTCTTCAATGGTTGCTGTGGTGGAAGGCACGTTATAGTATTATTTTCATTGTTCAGTGTATTTTTTCAAAGTTCCAGTAAGATGATAATTTTTGATCTCTGCAGTCTATTAATTTTAATCCTGGAAAGGCTTATTAACTGTTTCTAAGAATCAGAAACCCTGTCTCAACAAATATATGCATTCTTTAAAAAAAAAAAAAAACCCTGAATTTTGCAAAATCAGGCTGAAAGGTGAATTTTGGGGGAGTAAATCTGGAGCTAGCTGGTCAAATTCTATGCAGTGCAGTAAGGAGAGAACTCATACAGACAAGAATGATTCTGATTTTCAAAATTAACACTTTGAATCTACCTGCATCTGCACCCGCCACAGCCACCCAGTCTGGGCAGCCTCAGGCCCATGCTGCCTCTTCGGAGATGATATTTTGAGAGGAATAGAAATCATCCTCACTGAGGAAACACAGCCTTCTGGGCCTAAATGATTCCCATTGCTATAGCTGGATCTGGGCTATCTTGAGAGTGCCCAGGCATGGGTGTGTGGTGTGACTGGGAGGTGATAGGACTTTAGGGGCTGGGGCCTAGAGGAAAGTCTTCCCATCATGATGGGGAGGGTGGGAACCCAGCCCTCCTTCCTCTTTTTCTGTCTTGCTTCCTTGCCCTGAGGATTTACTGCAGCAATTATCCCGTTACCTTTGTCTTCTTATTGGAGCTTTAAGAGATACACAAAAGTGGAAATATTGAATGGCTCAATCTACATTGCATTTGGGTGCATGTAAACAGAAAGCTAACTGCACAACGACTTTACCAAGTAAGGGTTTTTTCCTTTCACATGCAAGCATTCGAAGGGGAGGGTCCAGGCTGCTGCCACTGCTCGCATTCTTCTGAGTTCCCTCTACTATTGCAAGGTTCATCTCCTGGCAGCAAGATGGTTCCTCTACTGTCTAGCATTATGTCCATAAGTCAGGCAGTAAGTGGAAAAGGATAATGGACAGGTTCCCAGAAGACCCCTATGTCACTGGTTGTAGAGTTAAGAATTAGCCAAAACCATGTTATATGGTGCCTCCAAATGAAAGAGAGACTAGGAGTCCAATTCTTTTCTACTTATTTGTTAGTTTGTTCATTCTTTTCTTTTCCTTTTTTTTTTTTTTTTTTTTTTTTTTTTTTTTTTTTTTTTTTTTTTTTTTTTTTTTTTTTTTTTTTTTTTTTGAGACAGAGTGTCATAGTGCAGTTTAGGCTGGCCTTGAGCTCACTTTATAGCCCAGGCTAGCCTCTAATTCACTGAGATCCTTCCAAATGCTGGGATTATAGGTGTGTGCCACCATGTCTGACTGTTCATTCTTTTATTCTTGAGATGAAGCCTAACTATGTTGTCTGGTATTGCACTCCTAGGCTCAAGAGCTCCTCTTGCCTTAGGCTCCCAAGTACTTGTGGCTATAGGTGTCTGTCTTGGTTACTCTTCTCTCATTGCTGGAACAAATACCCAATGCTCAAAATGAGGGAAGGAAAAGTTTATTTGGCTCACAGTTACTGGAGGTTTCAAGACATTGGAGGTGAGGCTGGGGCGCTGCCATGTGCAGGATGACCCTCTCCATCTCTCCGGAAAAGGCCACCAGGCAGAGGGGAGGGGTGGGGGAGGCACATGCTGTCAGTTTAGTGGCTCCACACCTCTCTGGCCCCGCACCTCAAGCTGCGTGTTTGACAGCTCCATGATTTACATGAGGCTTTGGGGGGACAACTAGATACAAACCACAACATTCCACCCCTAGACCCCCAAAGTCTCATGTATATCCCTTTACGCAAAAGGCAGTTTAGTCCATCTCTAAGAGTTGCCAAAGTCCCAACAGTTTCAGCACTGCTGAAAAGTCCAAGTCCCAAGTTTTCTCCAAGATCCAAGGCAAACTCTCAACTATGAGCACCTACACAAATTAAAAATTACATACATGGAGCATTCAAAGGCAGAAGATAAACATTGCCCTTCCAAAAGGTATACACAGGAGAACTCAAACCATTGGGGCCAAAACAAGTCCAAAATCCAGCAGGGCAAACATTAAGTCCTCTAGTTCCATGTGGAACATCTAAAGCAATCTGTGGCAAATCATGAGTTCCATGTGGCTCCACCCCTAAGGCACTCTTGGTGGTAGCTCCCATAGCTTCTCTCTTAGGCTGGCTTTACTCCCTCCTTGCAGTTTTCCTTAGATGATACATGTTCCTGGCTTCTCCAAACTTCTGGGGTTTCCATGGAGTAGGCTTCTCACTCACAACTTCACACACTGCCTTCCCTGGGGCACACTGCCTGGCCTCCCAGGCCTTCTTTTGAAATTCAGGTGGAAACCTTCTTAACCTCAGAACTCCTGCATTCTGCATGCACCTAAAACCAATACCATGTGGATGATGCTAAGGTCTGCTGCCAGCTGGAACAGGCTGGAAACAGGCTTTCCTCTCTCTTGACTGCAGGGGTCAAGTGCCTGGATTTCTGAGCACTTTGACCCTGATTCTGAGAAACAAATTATCTATGCTGAAACCATTCTTTAGTCTGGTATGGATTCTGCCTCCATTCTGGAACATGGGACTCTGCAGCTTTCTTCTCGAAGCAAAGTCCCTCACCCTTGTGATTCTGAGGCTGCATAGGGTGAGAACCTGCCACCTCTTGTGATGCCCTCAGGACATCTTTTCTATTCTTCTATTCCTCCTGGGCAATGGAGATCTCAGTTCTGTCTTTACAGTCCACAGCCTCCCTTGGCACTTTTTGGTCAGACTCACAACATTTTAAATCATTGTGCTGGACTCTTTGCTCTTCATTCTCAACATATATTTGACTAAAAGTCACTATCAATAACCATGCCACTGCCCCAATACTTAACTGCTTTGAGATTTCCTTTGAAAGATTAATCAGTCCTCCATGTTTAATCTTTGTTTCAGGCAAAGTCTCACAAAATTCAGACAAACTTTCTGCCAAGCCACAGTGCAAATTATTTGGAGTCCAACAACCAATGTAGTCCTTCTTCCCAGTAGAAACCTCCCCAGCCTGCTCTTTATAGGCAGGATACCTGGACATTCTGGTCTGAGCTCTGACCAGAATCTCCCAAACAGAACAGCTGAAGCTGTGCCAATGCTTCGCTTTGTAGGCAACATCTTTGAGTCTTTCCTATCTCTTCCCATAAGCCATTCCCAAAAGCTTGTAATCTGCATGGTCAGGTTTAGCCACAGCAATGGACCCACTCCTCTGGTACTAAATTCTGTCTTACTTTTCTCTCATTGCTGGAACAAATACTTGATGCTCAAAATGAGGCAAGGAAAGATTTATTTGACTCAGTTACTGGAGGTTTCAAGACACTGGAGGAGAGGCTGGAGTATTGCTGTGTCTAGGATGACCCTCTCCACCTCTCCAAAAGAGGCTACCAGGCAGAGGGGAGGGGCAGGGGGAGGTGCATGCTGTCAGGCAAGTGCTGTACCACTGAGCTATATCCCCAGACCCAAAGCTGATATTTATTGAACTCTGAGATTTATTACAGATTTACCTCAGAAGCAGTTTTTGAGCAGTCTCATTGTACTGCTAAGCTCCTTTTCTAACCAATGCCATTAGTCTGATTATATATTTTACTTGGTACACTGGTTATCAAATTACTTTTGTCAGTCTTTAAAAATTAACATGTTCTCAAAGAAGTATTTGGTAGAACCGAGATACTCAAAGGAATACACCCAGGTTCAGAAATCAATTTTATGGTGCTAAATCATTTGAAGTGCCTCAAAACACTTGAAGCACTCCTTCGAGGGAAACACCCCCACTTCAAGTGATGCTTAAAACCTCACATTAATGAGTTCTTAGCTTAAGAATCTAACATCATTGTTTACAATGAACAGCCTTCAGGGGGGCAGTGATTGCCACTGCCTCTTAGTATTCTGTCATTGCCATTATGGATTATTTATTTCATGGGCTGTGGAGATAGCTCAGTAGCATAAGCACATGCCTGGCAAGTGCAGAGTCCTGAGTTCAATCCCTGGTAGTGCAAAAAAAAAAAAAAGTTCATTTCAAATCCCTAGGGAAGGGGAAATTAATGCTCTAAACTCAGGTAAAATATTAGCGTCTTGAAATTTTAATCCGAATTCTCAATTTTCAGTTCTTGCACAGAGTAGCCTTTCTTATTTAGAAGTAAATCTAAGTTTCTATGAGTAATAGATATTAAAGTCTAATCATATATATGCTCTCATTTATTCATTCCATCTTTTGCTTTCCATGTCTTTTTTATTTGAAAAACTCAAATCTCACATTTGTCAGATGAAATTGCTGCCTAAATTATCTAGGATGATTTTCACATTTTTTTGTGGAAATTGAATTTGGTAAGGTTGTAGAATTCATTTAGACATGCTCGTCATGTTCCTCCTCCCAGGAGAGCCTGCTAATTGAAGTTGAAGCATTACATGTTCTCCTGAAAGCGCTCAAACTAATGAGGCAACAACAACAACAACAAAAAACCCAGAGGACAAAATTAAATAAAGCAAGCCAGTTCTCAAAATGAGTCTCCTGGAATTTCAACTCAAGAAAATAAGCAGAGTGAGACAAAAGATGGAAAAAGAAAAAAAAAAAATCACCAAATAAAAGATACTTATCAAAGGAAGAGTTCTTTGTTTAATTTGTAGTTTTTTCAGTTACATGCATTGCTAGGTTGCATCCTGGTTTTGAAATTGTGTAATACTCTGTTCATTGAATCTCTTCTCTTGGTACTTGAAATCTTAAAAAGAAATAATAACTCTCCACACGTGTGTGTGACATACAGAGCTGTAACCTCAGTCTCTACTCCATTCACAGTAGGGAAGTGTGACCATGAAAAGCCAGCTGCCTCTGGACCCTAGCAGTCATTTGCCTGTGGTGTGGGTTCACACTGCTAGATATTCAGTATTGAAAACAGCACCTTGGTTAGGACTCCTCAAAAGCCAACCCTGAGACAGGCCATGGGAGTAGATATTTACTTGGGAGGTGATTCCTGGAATCTCGGTGAAGGAGGGCAGTTGGCTTAGGGCCGCCTGCCATCAGCCAATGCCCTAGAGCAGAGGAAAGAGAAAACTACCTTAGCACCCTCCCTTTTCCCCCACTCCCTTTTTATCTTCTTGAGATAGCATTTCATTATGCACTTCAAACTGGCCTTGAATTCACTTTGTAGCCTAGGCTGGCCTTGAACAGTGCTGGGATTACAGGTGTGCACCACTATGCACAGCCTGAAATATTTCTTTTGAAAAGATAAAATAGCCAGATGTGGTGGCACAGACCTGTGATCCCAGCACTTGGGAGGCTGAGGCAGGAGGATCATTACCAGTTCCAGGCCAACCTGAACTACATAGAGAGACTCTGTCTAAAAAAATCAAACAAACAAAAAACTTCCTTGGTAATTGTTTACAGACAATGAGAAAAGTTTTCTAATTGTGAGCTAAACTCAGGTTTTACAGATCAGCTATTATTCTTTCTTTTAGGCCTAGATTGTATCATTCAGGAAATTATAGCATGATTATGTCCTAGAATACACGACAAACAAACTCAAGAAGTCTTGGAGAGGAGAAAGCTAAATTGGTACTGTTGGAGAGAAGCGAGAGGACCAGCCTTTTCTGGGTAAAATAAAATGAGGCTCAAAGAGCTCAAGTTGGGGTGGGGCACATAAGACTGATCACATGTGAACTGTGCATTAACCTGATGATACTGTCTGTCTAGTTCATTGCAAGATCCTGCATCCAGAGTGAACTATATGAACGTGGTGGACAGTTTCACCAGGCTGGGCTGCAGAGAATAATTAAAAGTGTCTGTGTTGCATCTTAGGGTTGTTGCCTTTCCTTGTCCTGTCTGTCTCTGTCTCTGTCTCTGTCTCTGTCTCTGTCTCTGTCTCTGTCTCTGTCTCTGTCTCTGTCTCTGTCTCTCTCTCTCTCTCTCTCTCTCTCTCTCTCTCTCTCTCTCTCTCCCTCTCTCTCTCTCTCTCTCTGTTTCTCTCTGTCTTTGTCTCTGTCTCTCTCCCTCCAGGTTGGCCTCAGGGTTCCAAGTGCTGGGATCACAGGCTTGCACCCCACACTCAGCTCTTCTAGAAAATAATGAAGATGAAAATAAAATGCTGATGCATAGAAGAAAAAGAACCCAGGTCATTATGTGGAGTGTTTTTCCCCATGGATTTCTAGCTCTTCCTGGAAACACTGGATCCTTGGCTTCCAGGCTGTTGTTGTATGGTGTTCTCACTACTCTTTCTCAGTGTCCTTTGCTAGCCAGTTCCCTCTCCCAAACCCTCAACACTGACATGACCCAGGGCGCAGGCTTCTCTCTCAGTCCGTGCACTCCTTACGTACTCTGACACAGATCCAGGACTTTATCTTATTTATTTAGTCTTTTTGAGACAGGGTCTCACTGTGTAGTTCAGGCTGCCCTTGAACTGACTTTTGTAGCCTAGGCTAGTCTTGAACTCCCAAGTGCTGGGATTATAGGCCTGCACCACCACATCTGCCTAGATCCAGGACTTTAAAATCTTCAGTACCTGCCAGCGACTCCCAGACTCTCTCTGGCCTGGAAACCTATTCCAGATTTCAGATACAATTCAAATCTCCACTTGGATGTCTCCAAAGAACATCTCAAACTCAGCATGTCCTTACCAAAGATTTCCCATTCACCCCTGGCTTTGTTTAGACACCCTCAAAAGCAGACTCAGACAAGGAAAAGAGGGTCTTGGGGGCTGTAGATAGGTAGATATTTTGCAAAGGTGGCCTCAATCTTCTTCCCTTAATGAATGTCTCTCCTTTACAGTGTGGCTCTGACCTTCTTCCAGTCAAGAAATGGGATTTAACTTCTGCTTTGAATCTGCCCTTGCGCCTGTGCTCTCTGATCAAAAGGCTGCGCAGGAGGCCAATGGGATGCAGAAAGCTTCACTGCTCCTGCTCTTCCCCGGGAATGCAGCCTGAGGCTGACACTTGAAGTCTAGGGCAGTGGAGGGGGAAAAATCAAAGAGGATAAAGGAGCCATCTGGCATCTGAAACCACCCTGCCCTGACCAAACAGCAGGATTGTTGTAGCCACGGCATGACCCAGGCAAGACCGGCAGTGGGTCACGAAAGTTTTGGAGTGGTTTGTTAGGCCGCAAAAGCCAATGAGAGTTTATCCTGGGAAATGTTGTCTCCTAGCCAAAGTGCCTCCATCTTGTTCTGTATGTGCTGTCATTTTATGTCTAGATTAAACTACAACTTTGTACTTATCCACCGCCTTGCCGCCCCAGATGGTCTCTGTAACCCATATCTGTCCTTCCCCGGGAGCGTACTCCCATTGCCTCTCTCCTGACTTGGTCCCTGTGACCCATATTGGCCTTCCCAGAGTTGTGCTCCCATTACCCCTCCCAAAAAGGCCCCTCTCGAGGTTTGCAAGCTTAAATACCAACTATTAAATACTTGCCTTGGCACGCACCCTGTCACGTCTTGCTGGGTGTACGCCGCTGGGTACCAGCTTAAGTAAAGCGCTATTTTCCTGTTTGGACTCGTTTTGAGTTACAACAGGAAGCACAGGAAAAAGAAGAGAAGGGGGAAAGGTGAATGAACACTGTTTTGAGACTAAGCCACTATTATTTACTTATTTATTTATTCATTTATTCATTTAGTTCTTGGCCACTGACTCTAAACCCTGTTGAAGCATCTCAGCATGAGCCCATAAGCAGAGCAGCTGCGTGATGTAGCACCAGCCTCCCCCCACCCTCTTCCTCTCGGGGGTTTTAGACCCCCTACACTGTCCTGCAGCCAGGCTGGAGAAGCCTCCCCTCCTGCCCAGTGCAGACCTCCCTCAGAGGTAGCAGGGGCCAGGGGAGGTGGGAGGTGGATGCCGGGGTGGGGAGTGGTCTGACTCCTGCCTCAAGTTCACCCAGAAGGAGGCCAAGGGTACGAGGGACAGAGCGTCAGTCAACTGGCTGAGTCCTCAAAGCCATTTCTTCACACATTTTCCCATAAGTCAGCGAACCAATCCTTCAGTGGTACTGGAAGCTCTATGTGTGGGTACGTCAATCCCCCTCCCTCTGCCATCAAATCATTTCCATGGTACCTTTGAAATGGATCTGGAACCCACATGCTCCTCAGCTCTCCCCCACAGCGCCCTCCCGGGCACCTCACCCCCCAACTTGGCCTGGCTGCAGCCTCCTCATACAAAGCCAGGCTGGCAGCTGGAACCCAAGGGCCTCCCCTGGGCTCACCCATCTCACACAGACACAGGCCGGCACCTTGCTGGGCCTAGCAGGTCCCCTGGCACCTGAGCACTGCTACTTTTCTGGCTTCCATGCTGCAGTTTCCTCTCCCTCACTGCTCTGGCCTCCCCAGTTTCCTAGTCCTAGAGTTCACACAACCAGGCATGTTTCCACCTTGATGTTTCTCTACCTGAGAAGCCTCTCTGCAGTTATTCTTGTGTCTAGAGTCCTAAATTCCTTCATGTCTTAGCTCAGATGTCCCCTCCTCCAGGAGGCCTTCCCTGACTCTGAAGTAGTAAAGTCCCCCCCAGTCCCTCTTTATTACCTTGCTTTACTTTATTTTTAGTTTTAGTTTTTCAGACATGGTCTTACTATGTAGTTTAGGCGGGCTTTGTTCTCATAGTAATACTCCTGCCTTTGCCTCCCAACTGGTGGAATTACAGGTGCACACCACCACACCCTACTTGCTTTTCTTTTCTTTATTAATCAGCTGACATACTATTTTTGTATGCCTTATCTCTGTCCAACCACTAGAATATAAGTCCCATGACTGAGGTAGGCAGTCTTTTTTTTTTTTTTTTTTTTTTTTTTTTTTTTTTTTTTTTTTTTTTTTTTTTTTTTTTTTTTTTTTTTTTTTTTTT
>PVKN010000792.1:0-25269 GCA_004027915.1 Capromys pilorides | reverse complement strand
CTGAACCATCTCGCCGGCCCCGGCTGTCTTTTTTGTTAGCTGATATATTCTCAGTGCCCACATTAAGTTTGTGTTGACTAAATGAATTAGCATGTATGTGGGACATTCTGATTATTTTTAATGAATTATTTATAGGCTAGTTCTCTAGTTGAAATAAAAGAATTAAAAATCATCAATAAAACATTCTATACTTTATTTATATATTTGCAGTATCGGACCCTGCACTTGCCAGGCAAGCGCTTATTCTACTGAACTATCTCCCCAGCCCAAAACACTCTATACTTTAAAGAAGAATGTTTAAATTATAAAGCTGGTAGTGAACAGGCTTTGGATATGTTCCCGTGAAAATTAAATTAAGAATAAGTTATTCTTAGACTTATATTGTTGAGATGTTTGCTGAAACATTAAATGCTTGATTATTATAGTCTTTTACTCAAAACACACATTAAGTCCTTCTTGTACATTAGGCTTTGTTCCAACCCTAGGGACAGAAAGTTGAAAGTGGAAACCCTACCTCCAGGTGCACAAGAAGTGCTGAGCCAGCAGCTTGGTGAGGCCCATGAGAGTCAGGACAGGCACTGCCAAGGAGAAGCCAAAGGTGCCAGGAAGACTTCCTGAAGGAAAATAGGGAGAAAGGAGACCTCCACACAGACAAGGTGCATAAACTCTATGCAGGCCACGCAAGAGTCCAGAGGTGAGGGGAGGGGGGCTGTCACCTACCAGAAAGAAAATTACTGAGTAATGAAAGGGTCCAGATGTGAATGACCAGGTTGAAACTGGGTTTTAAATCTTAATAATTTCTATTATAGGAAATACGAAGTAATGCAACTGCTTGGTGTTAGGTACAAACTCACACAATCGACCAGACCACACATTCTGACATGAGAAGATTTATTGGAGGTAGGAGCAAGAAGGGTGGCTATCTAGCAGACCAAGATAGCAGCAGACAAGGCAAAGACCAACGCTTTTAAAGTTTTTGTGCAGAGAGTGTTTGCAGGCTGGAACAGCTGAGGGAGAGCTAATCTCAGCAAGGCCACCTGGTCTGTGGGGGAATTTTAATGTTATCAAAGGAGAGTTTCTGTGGTTTTCTGCCAGGTCAAAGTCAGGTGGACCTGTTCTGGGGTTTCAGCCCTGGGCAGGGCCAAGGGGAAGTGCGCTGAGACCAGGGTACAGAATGGGGAGGGGTTGGGGTTGTGCTCTGGCCCCAGCCCAGGGTCAAGAGGGGGAGTGTTTGGGGCAGGGTTCCTGAGAAACCTTGAGTCCTGACCCATCATTTGGGAACCTTTCTGGGAACCTTTCTTTTAGAGACAGACTTGAATTATGGTACTCAATGTTTGAGAATTAGTTTTCACTAATTTTTCTCCTAGAAACCACCTAGAGTCCATCCAGAATGTTAGCCCACTTTCTCTGACTTCCTGGACTCCTGACTGCCTATGACCTAAACTCTTTTGTTAGATCTTTTGACTGCTGTCTGCTCACTGCCATTCTAGGGACTGTTTGCTCCAAGGTGGCTTCTTTAGGTTTTTTTTTTTTTTGTCTTTTTGAGACAGGGTCTCGCTCTGCAGTTCTGGCTGGCCTTGAGCTCACCTTTGTAGCCCAGGCTGGTCTTGAACTCACACTGATCCTCCTGCCTGAGCCTCCCAAGTGCTGGGATTACAGGCGTGTGCCACCACGCCTGGCTCAAGGTGGCTTCTTTATTCTTTTTTTTTTCCCTCTTCTATTCTTCTCATGTAACATCTTAATCATTCATCCCTTTTTCCCATTAGTTTATTTATTTATTTATTTTTGTCTTTTTTGAGACAGGGTCTCCCTATGCAGTTCAGGCTGGCCTTGAGTTCACTTTTTGTAGCCCAGGCTGGTCTCGAACATGCGCCAATCCTCCCGCCTCAGCCTCCCAAGTGTGGTGGTGTGCACCACCACAGCCCAGCTCCCATTGGTTTAGATATCATGAGTTTGTTAGAGTCAGGGAAGTTATTTACATGATGAAAACTTGCGTAACTTTGGTGGAATGGGCAGTCTTGTGTAACATCATTTAAACAGTGGTTTACTTTGCTCTGTATATTTTATAAGAATATCTTCATCTCTTTTTTTTATGTATTTAGTACAGGGTCTGCAGGGTCTCACTATACAGATCAGATTCTTAGTGATCCTCCTGTTTTCAGCCTCCCAAGTGCTGGGATTACAGATGTGGGCCACCTCACCAGTCTCAATCGCTGTCTCAGCACACCCATGAAGGGGCCGGGCCGGCACAGCATGCTGGACATGAACCTCAGTCCCTGCGCCTGCCTAAGCAAATGAAAATCACCATCTCTAAATAAGAAATAATCCTTGTCCTCTAGAGCTTCTTGGTGCCCCCATGTTCTGGAAGAAGAGCTTCGTTTCCAACGTTCTCACTAACTGGCTGGATCTCTCTACTCCTTGCCTTTCAGCCCAATCCCACAGCTACTTTGTCTTGAGATTTTTTTGGAAGCATCATGCCTCTCCTTTGGTGACAGTTTTGGCTGAGCTCTTTTCAACCATACTTGGTCAAACAGCAGGAGACACTTCCTAAATGCCTGTCCTGCCATGGCTCCTGCCCTGAAGCTCAGGCTCTGTGGTCACACCACTGCCACAAAGAGGAATTCATTTATCTTTTTAAGACTTGGAGTCGCCCACTCAATTGAGTTGTTGATTCCAAATATGTTGTTCAGGACTGGGGAGATAGTTCAGGGGCACATGTGCCTGCCTGGCAAGTGCAAGGTCCTGAGTTTGATCCCCAGTTCTGCAAAAAAAAAAAAAAAAAAAAAAAATGTCCAACCATTATCTAAACAAAAACAAACAAATGAAAACTCTCTCCTCCATTTCAAGAAATACTTTTTAGCATAATTAAAACATTTTCTAGCAAGGACCAGGATTTGATCCCTGGCACCACATGCCTCACTGGCCCTGCCCCCAGGCACGCTGAGCAGGCCACCAAGACCAGGCGTGGTGGTGCACACCTATAATTCTACCACTGGTGAGGCTGAAAACAGGAGGATCACTACAAGTCTGAGCTGTGTAGTGAGACTCTGTACCAAATACATTTAAAAAATTTTTGTTCTAGGCTGGACATAATGGTTCATGCTTGTAAACTAGCACTTGGGAGGCTGAGGCAGGAGGATCACCACAAGTTCAAGGCCAGCCTGAGATAGATAGTAAGATCTTGTCTCAAAAAACTACTTTCTATAACATGAATTAAAATGTAGTATTCATAATACTGTTATAGTTATAGTCAGACAGCTATTAACACTATTATATTCTATTGCTCTGTTTTTCTTTCCTTCATATCTCTCTTTATATCAAATTTAAGAGAAACACTGGCAATCATCATAAGCACTACGTAGCCCAGCATGTTCCTTCCTCTTCTAAATCTGAGCATATTCCTAGCTACTCTAAAGAGTGAGGCCTCAGCTTCCCACTTACCCAGATCAGTCACCATCTGTGGAAGTCCTGGGGTCCACAGGAGAGCACTGTGCTCCATCAGACGACCCAGGTAGGCAGGGGCAACTCTGAGTCAGTTCTACACAAGCTCCCACATCTTCCCTACAAGCAAGACTTTTCCCCCTCTTGGGGTACAAATGGACTAACAAAGTGTGACTACACACCACCGTTCTGTAGTAAGTCACACAGGAGAGTGAGGGGTTTTCTCAGAGAAATTCTGGAATTTTTTTTATTTTTTTATGGAACCGGTGTTTGAATTCACAACATTGCACTTGCCAGGCAGGCACTTGTGCCACAGAGCTATCTCCCTGGCCCCGAGAAATTCTGTATGATTACAGTTAGGTGGAAAATCCATCCAAAAGCCAGGCCAGCACACTGTTCCATGATGGGCTTGGGAACAGCAAGGGACCTGCCTGTGGCATCAGCTTCAAGGGAGAAGGCAACTGTGACCAATGTCCTATGGCCAACTGCCCTGCCTGGAAGGGCAGTGCGGTACAAAGGGCCAGAAGCCACTGCTTCCTGAAGCAACTTGTTTGCTGTTTAATGGCAAAATCCTGTATCCACCCTGAAAGGTGTGTCTATATGAGAATCCAAATCTACTCCGATATTTGAAGAGCAAAATTATCCTACAGCAGGATGTTGGAAGTTGGCTGGCTAGGTGTGTGTCCCCTTTTTCTTTTTTTTTTTGTGTCCCCTTTTTCTTCACCACTCCACAAGTGTCCCTCCTAAAGCCACATGGTGGAAAAGAACCACCTTTGCAGATAGCGAAGGCTGCATCGGTCCTAAGTAGCTGTACTTCTTTTCTAAAACCCCCTGTTGCTCCTCTAGGGAAGAGCACTGCTGCCCACTGTGTGTGTTGGGGCGTGGGGCAGCGCCTCTGGATTCATAAACTTCATACCAATAAAAATTATTAGAGATACAAAGTTTAAGGACATTAAGACATTTTATTGGGCACTTACTGAAAAGGGCAAGAGAGAGCTAGCTGCCCTGATAAGTCAAGGCAGGAGTAGCCAGAAAGATGGAGAGCCTGAAGGCCCTTCGTCTCAACCTTTTTTATTGCTGTGGCAGAAAACCGCCCCTTCAGAATGTGTTACAGCTTGATTGGCTATGTTAGGGTTGTCTTAGCTACTTCTCTCTCCTTGCTGAGACAAAATACCTGACACCCGAATTAAAGGAGGAAAGATTTAGCCTACAGTTTGTAGAGGTTTCATTCCATAATTGGCTGGCTCCAAAGCAGGGTGGCACATGGCAGGGAGCAACAACGTTCAGAGCAATGGAAGACAGCGAGGAAAGCAGCAAGGGGGTGGGGGAGCAAGCCTCTTTCCCTCACACCACACACAGGCCACCTGCCCCAGGACAGGCACAGCACTCACAGCCAATGCCAGCCCTAGACTATGTACCAACTGCAAACTCTAGATCCAGTGACCTCTGAAATGGTGGCCCATGGCCACATGAGCCTTTGAGGGGACATCTAGGCAAGCCATAATGAGCCCCTAGGGTTATCATCATCTGCATTCAAATTCCTAGATGAGCTTCATTGGGTTTCTTTTATCCAGTCAAAAGAATTCATAGTTTTATTTTGGTCTGGTTTTTTTGCAGAACTTGGGATTGAACTCAGGACCTTGCACTTGCCAGGCAGGCACTTGAAGAATTCATAGTTTAGGGCCGGCGAGATGGTTCAGTGGTCTAAAGCGCCTGCTTAGGAAAGCTCAGGCAACCGCAGAGACTGCGGTTCGATCCCCGGCACCACATGCTGCGCCAGCCGCACCACCAGGGCAGGCTGAGCCAGCCACAAAATAAATAAAGAAAGAAACAAACAAACACAACAAGCAAACAAATAAATAAATAAATAATTAAAAAAAAAAAAAAAAAAAAAGAATTCATAGTTTAAGAGGTCTTTATATACAAGATCAAGTTAGCACTTAAATAAAGGGAAACATAGTGAGAAAGAAATAGATGATAGGTAGATAGATAGATAGATAGATAGATAGATAGATAGATGATAGGTAGATAGATAGATAGATGATAGATGACAGGTAGATAGATAGATAGATAGATAGATAGATAGATAGGGAAGGTAGAAAGTAGAGAGGGACAGAGTTCCTCTATTTCTCCTTTCTCAGGTGAGGAGAGACAGCAAGCTGGACAGCTAGCTGCCTGGCTACCAGCTTTCTCTTTTCTTATTAGCAGACTCTTCAGTAAAGTTTTAACTCTTCCTGGTCAGGATTAGCCAGAAAGCCCAAAACAGGCCTTGGTCTGTTTACATGGAGACACACACACACACACACACACACACACCCAACAAGCTCTTAGATCATTCCACAGTTAAGAGTGGAAGCTGGGTGGTAATATTTGAACATTATGTAATATATTTTGTGTAGACAAAACAGGACAACTGAAGCATCTTTGATTGCTTTACAGATGTCATGCTGTCCTGAAAATTCTATCATATTTTTTTAAAAGAAAGAACTGAAATAGGCTTAAATAAGGAATGTTAGTAAGTGTGTGTAGATTACCTATTTACTGGGAGCACACAGAGACCCATGGTGAGGTTTTACAGTTCTTTTCTGAGCCAAGCAGGAAGTGGAAATCAGGCGCCGGACCATATTCTTCAACATCCAAAGGCAAGGACTTATGTGGAAGCTGGTTCTCTTCCAACTCTTCTCTCCCTGTCCCACAATCTTTCCTTGAACAGCTTCCTACTTTCTCTCCCTTCTTCTGCAATACACCTCCTTTTATCCAAGGCAAGCCAAGTCTCCCAACAAACACAGTGGACTGGCTGGCCCCTTGCAAATGTCACACTCTCAGGCTTCTACTGAAAATCATTGCCTTTTTGCCATGTGTGGTGTACACCTGTAAGTCCAGCACTTGAGAGGCCAAGCAGGAGGATTGCAGTAAGCTTGAGGCGAGCCTGAACTACATAGTGAGCTCACTACCAGCCTAAAATGCATAGTTAGATCCTGTCGCAAAAAAGTAAGGATGAGGAAGAGAAGGAGGAAGAGAAAAATTGATGTCTTCTCTTGGGTCCTCAAGGCAGCTACTACTGGCTCTGCTCAAAGCAGCATGGTAAGTTCCAGTCTTGCTTGCTCCCTCCTTTCCTTCCCTAGAGGAGGGATAGGCCCCAGACCTGAGATGATATTGCCCTTTCTCCCAGAACCTAAGATCTTACTCAGAGAAGTCTTATTCTTTTTTTTTTTTTGCAGGACCAGGATTTGAACTCATGACCTTGCACTTGCCAGGCAGGCACTTGTGCTACGGAGCTATTTCCCTGTTGGAGTCCCTTCCTGGTTCTCATCTCGGCCCAAGAAGTCTAAACTTACAATCCTAAAACCCGTTATTGGAATTCCACCAACTTAATTCCAATCTACTACTCCCAGCACAACGCATGACGATAACAAAGACACTAAGACTATATATATATATATATATATATATATATATATATATATATATATTTTTTTTTTTTTTTTTTTTTTTTTTTTTTTTAACAGGGAGCCAAGAGGCCCTAAGTCCAGCCATGGAGATGGCTTTCCGAAACCAAGAGGGCGACCCAGGGCTGCACTCGGGCTTTATTCATTGGAGAAGGGGGAGGGGCTTGCAAAAGGGATTTTGGGGAAGAAGGTGCACACTGAAGGGAATTTTGGAAAGAAGGTGAGCTCTGAAGGGAATTGTGGGAAGAAGGTGAGCTGTGAGCTGGGCTAGGTAGGAGGCCTGCATTCACCTCCGCCATATTTAGAGATTTACAAAGGAAGTAATTTTCATTATGCTACTGAGATAGCATCTAATATTTTGGGGGTCTCGTGCTTCAGCTCTGATGTGTAATCTTTCAAGCCCCAGGAAGTCATAGCCTCTATCTCGAGGCTCAATCCCAGCTGACACCGTGGAGCATTGGCTCTTCATCCTGTCATCAGGGAAACACGTGTGCCATACTCAAATATTACCACCAGCACCTCGGCTAGACCGATACACACTGCTTAAGGCCAATTGAAAGGATAATGAGAAGTCCTAGCCAGCTCTGTACATTTCAATACGAGGGAATAGGGTCAGGCTCAGTCAAAATGGAGATAGCTCTGTGGCACAAGTGCCTGCCTGGCAAGTGCAAGGTTGTGAGTTTGAACCCTGGTCCCGCAAAAGAAAAAAAAAAAAATGGAGACAGTTGCTTTTCTTTTAAGGAGAGCTGCTCAGGTGGTCCTCCACATCTCCCCAGCCCCCATCTTATTCCTTTTAATACATTTTCCTCCCTTCCTACTTTATGTTGCCCTCCCCACGGCCTGGGTCCCATTTGAAATCTCTCTGACTCAACTGATAGCAAAGTATCATCTCAGCACAAGGGTAGCTGCGGCTTGGGAGTTCTGGTTTACACTGCCTCTACTCTGCTCTCCTGGAAACTGAATGCATCAGCCAGTGACTTAGAACAAGCGGCCTTTCGGCCTTTCATCATCTCCCCAGCCTGCCGTAGCAATGGCATTTTCTGACAGACAGCAGCTCTTCCCTCTGGCCACACTGCCTGAGGAAGACAAAAAGCAGGGGAGGCAGGGAAGGACCCAGACATGTCATTTTCAGACACCCTGTATAGAAAAGGGAGCAAGTTGCCACATTTGGTGCAGAAAGAAGCTGCTACTAGAAGTTTCCTACTAATTTAATTAAGAAAAAAAAAAAAAAATAAAGGCTGGGTAATCCCAGCATTCAGGAGGCTGAGGCAGGAGGATTGTTTTTAGCTCAAGACCAGCCTGGGCTACAAAGTGAACTCAAGGCCAGCGTTAACTGCATAGTGAGACCCTGTCTCAAGAAGACTAAATAGCCTGCTCGGGCAAACGCAGTCAGGTGCAGGGGACAGAGATTCGATCCCAGCCCCACATGCCTTACCAGACTTGCCCTTAAGGTAGCCTGAGCCAGCCAAAAAAAAAAAAAAAAAATCTTTCACAAAAAGACTAAATAAATAGATAAAGCTTTCCTCAAACTGACTCTGTGGACCACCACAGCTGCTTGCACTTCCGTCTGTGGACAGTTCAAATGCCACACTACATTTTCATCCTGAGGAACCTGACTGCACGTATCAGGCAGCTTCAGAGTCTATTAGCAGCTTTCCCTAACCAATCCTTACAAAATGAACAAGCAGGTTGAAAAGAGCATTCAGCAAAGAAGCCTCAGCCAGGTAACACAAATGCAAGCCCGAGGGAACGAGAAGATGCAAATGTACTTCTCCTGTAGCAGTTCTATGGTAGACAGCTAAGCGAGGTACAAATATTACAGGCAGGCAGGGAGAGGCCCTGGGGGGAGTCTGTACAGGGGATAAAACCTCATTACAGCTGTGGCAGAGGCACGTCTCTTAGAAGCCAGGCCTTCAGATAGGGACAAAATGTCCAGGCCTATAAACTTCTGTGAGAGATAAGCAATGAATTAACATCCGCCTTTCTTTTCTAGTGCGTGCACAGGAATGTGCAGTGTTGCTACGAATATCTTGCTGGCTATGTACCTTGCTCCCCTTGTCTGATACCTCAGGACTTCTTGGTGGGGATCCCCACTTTACAGAGACAATTAGAATAAGCTACAAGACTACACTGATGAGACACAGAAAAGTTCAGTGGTTCATAGCTTAGCCTGCCATTACAAGGTAAGTGGGTGGCCTATGAACTGTGCCCTTAATGATCCTGGACATATCTAATTTTTTCTAAAAAAAAAAAAAGGCCACTGAAGCCTGCCCACAGATCTCGTAGAATTCCTATTAAGTAAGAGTAATGGTCCTATCATGACAGCAAATGATCATAGGTAGAAAGATGGCCACTTTCAGATATGGGATGATTATCTACAGTGAACTCCAGCTATAGCACAACTTTAGGCTTCCATGTTGGACAGGGTAGTGCACACCTGTAATCTCAGCACTTGGGAGGCTGAAGCAGGATTGTTACAGGTGAGCTCAAGGCCAGCCTGAACTGTGTAGTGAGACCCTGCCGCAAAAGGACAGGGAAAAAAATAAAAAAGGCTTCCTTATATTGAGAACATAAAAATCACTCTTACCCTTCTCTTTGCCCTCTTTGTGGGAGGCTATTACTGGCTCTTCCTGGTAGAAACATATGTTGGTTATATTCATAATAGTCTTATTGATCTTATTATTTGACCCGCATACCTAACAGTTTCTTTGGTCTTATCTCCCCCAGACTTATAGCTATACAGCTACTCAACATGAGAATGCCTGGCATCAAGGCCTTTCCACTGACCCTCTGACTGTTGATCACAACTCTGATTCCCTTCAGCCAGAAGTGGCTGGAAGAATAATCACCCCTTGCTTCCTCACAGCACATAGGGGCATCTTTCAGAGGGGGGAATATTATAGGCAACTAAGCGTAAGGATAAAAATAGGCAGTCAGGTAGGGCAAGGCTCCTGAGGGAGTCAATACAGGGCATAAAAACATCACATATAACTGTGACTGGAGGCATATCTGTGAGAGGCCAGGCCTCAGGATACAGACGAAATGACTAAGCTGGGTGTGGTGGCATGCTCCTGTAATCCCAGCACTTGGGAGGCTGAGGCAAGAGGATTGTCAGTTTGAGACTCTGAGACTGGGCTAAAAAGTGAGCTCAGGGCCAGCCTGAACTGCAGAAAGAAAGAAAGAAAGAAAGAAAGAAAGAAAGAAAGAAAGAAAGAAAGAAAGAAAGAAAGAAAAGATAAAGTGACCAGGGCCACACACCTCTCCAGAGATAATAAATTACCATGTCACCAGTAGGTGACCCAAACCCCTTGATTCATCTCTTCCTAAGAATGTTCTTGTTTTTGCCATGCACACTTGCTACATGACTTGCTTCCCTATTGGATCAATATTACCTAAACAGCTAAACTTGTAGTCTTATTGGTTGATTATAGTTTTGTCCTACATTGTATCCACCTTGTGATTTTGTACCTGCCACATGATTTTGCCCAGCACAGAGATATACACTTGGATCAGAACTAGTCCTTCACTTCGCTTCATTGCAAACTAATATTTTCAAAAATAAAGAAGCATTTATAACCTTTCCTCTCATGGATCAAATGCTTTTATTACTTACTATAATTCTAAAATTACTTTTCTTTTTATCATTTTGAGACAGGGTCCCACTCTGTAGTTCAGGCTGACCTTGAGCTCACTTTGTACCCCAGGCTGGCCTCGAACTTGCAGTGATTATCCTGCCTCAGCCTCCCAAGTCAAGTGCTAGTATAACAAGCGTGTGCCACCATGCCCCGCTAAAATTACTTTTAAGGTAATATTATTCTAATATTTTTTCATTTTAATTCATTTTATTTTTCTTGTGTAAAAACTCTTTACATTGTAGCTACTGCTGGAGCTTGAGTCCTCTGGACAGAGACTCTGGTGTGGATTTTTACAAGATGGTCTGTGAATTCCTGATAGGGAGATTTGGTAAACACAGTCTCTTTCCAGAGGTCAGGGGTCAGATAGCTGTAGGTCTTGGAGATGGCATCAAAGGTGGCCTTAGCAAAGTTGCCCAAAGGAGCAGTGCAGCCCCTGGCAGAGGTGTAGCAGTCATCAGTACCAGCCATCAGCAGCAGCTTCTTGGGCATACGGACCGAGATGATGCCAGTGCCCCTGGGAGCGGGGATCAGACACACCAACACAGAGCCACAGTAGCCAGTGACCTTGCAAGGAACAGTGTGGGGCTTGCCAATCTTGTTTCCCCAGTAGCCTCTCCTCACAGGGACAATGGAGAGCTTGGCCAGATGATGGCCCCGAATGGCAGTGGCTACTTCCTTGGAACACTTTACACCCAGGCCAGCATGGCCATTGTGGTCCCCAATGGTGACAAATGCCTTGAACCTGGTCCACTGGCCAGCGCAAGTTTGCTTCTGCACAGGCATGCTCTTCAGAACTTCATGCTTGAGGGATGCGCCCAGGAAAAAGTCAATAATCTCGGACTCGACGGATAAAGAAAAAAGATAAACTTCCTCCGGGGACTTGATCTTCATGTTTTTGACCAGCCGGCCCAGTTTGGTGACAGGAATCCACTCTTTGTCCTGGCCTTACCGCTGCAAACCCTGCGGCCTCGGCCTCTGCCGCGCCCGAGACCTCAAAGGCCACTGCCCAAGCCTCCGCGGAAGCCGCAGCGGCCTCCCATGCCAGGTTCCCCGGGGCCTCCGGCGCCTCCCGCTGCACCGGCATCATCCCGCCATTTGTTGTTTCCCAGAAAAAGCTATTCTAATATTTTAGATAATTTTTTGTAAACATTTTATAGTATACATGTTAACACAGTAGCAGAAATAGATCACAAGCGTTGTTTGAAAGCAAACAGATAAAATGATGTAAGTGCATATTATTGAAATATTTATAAAATATAGTATCATAGATATATAAAATATAAGTATATTGTAAAAACACATTTTCTCTCTCCCCAGGCTCACAACTATAAAAGGCTGAATCCCACTGATCCAGGCGATAGGTACCAGTGATCCACCCTCGAAGGGGCATGTGGAGCTTACAGAAGGACTTACCGCAGCACTCGCGGACGACTTGCGTATAGGAGAAAGCTGGAACCAAGAATGACAACTTTCAGCATCCGGCCTGAGTAAATAGGAAGATGGCAGTGCCGCGCAATGAGGAAGCAATAAGATTGAAGGCTGGTTTTGGCATACTGCCTATGAGGTGTATTTGTCATCAAAAGGTAAATCTCTGAGGTATCGCCTGAGACTAAAAGATGCAATTGAGAATTTTCAATATAGAAGAAGTGGGAGAGGATGGCATCACCTGTGCACACAAAAGGAGCTCAGGGATGGAGCCCTAAGGGACACTTAAAGGGCCAGGGGGAAAAGCTGCTGCAAATGAGGCAGAAAACCAGGAAAATAGAAGAAGGGAAAATATTATGAAAGAAGGAAAGCTCTGTCTGAAACTCAGTACTAAGACGTCAGGAAAGGAGCAAAACAAGTTGAAAGCCACAAGGAAAAAAAAAAAAAAAAGCAAGAGAATAAGTAAAATGCATCTTCTAGAATTTAATAATATTTGGTACAATGTCAACAGAAAAAAATAGCATCAAGGTTGGAGCCACTCACAGTGACAGTCAGAATGTGGATTTCAAACGAGTGATTTGGGAATCTCACAGCTGTTGTTGGGCTGAGGTGGAAGGAAAGAGGCCTTTGGAGGCAAGAAAGCCAGAGGTCCAAAGCCTGATGGGGTCTAGGGAAGGACAAGTTGTCACAAAGAGGTGATATTTCTAAGAATGATGCAGGAATGTAAAAAAGTCTATGGTTCCACTCAGGATATAGATCTACACCTATAGGTCATAGTAGAGGTTTTATATATTATAAAATATATTATTTTAGTATAACTTGCATGTAACACATTTTTTTGCAGTTTTCAGTCCTTTTAATTTTTAATTTTGAGCTACAAGATACAGTGTGGTTAAGTTGCCTGGTTGACTTCAAACTTGCCATCAGTCCTCCTGCCTCAACTTCCCAACTAGTTGGGAGTAGAGGCATGTAACATCACACACCACCGGACAGTTTAAAATAAGGAAAGTTGGCTCAGTGTATAGCTCAGTGGTACAGCGCCTGCCTGCCAAGCACAAGATCTTGAGTTCTATTCCTGGCATCTAAATTAATTAATTATTTTTGAAAGGGGGCCAGGAATTTAGCTCAGTGTTACAGTACCTTTCTGGCAAGTGTTAGGGCCTGAGTTCAATTCCTGATACCCAAAAATAAATAGAAGTTTTTGAGCCAAGGCATGGTGGTGAATGTCTGTAATCCTAGCTCTGGAAGGCTAAAACAGTAGGATTTTAAGTCTGAGTCCAGCCTGGGCAATTTAGCAACTTAGTGATACCTCTATCTCAAAAAACAAACAAATAAAACAAAAAACCTCAGGGTATAGCTCAGTGAGCAGCTCTTGGATTCAATCCTCAGTATGGAAAAAAAAAGTTTACATTAATTTCTCCTGATAGCTTTTGTATAAGCTCAAACATAGGCTCTCACTGATGGTAGGCAAGCTACACTGTACCACTGGGCTACGTCTCTCACCCTGTGATGCACATTACATCTGGGGCATTTGCTACATTTTAAAGCTTTGAATACAACAGTTCCTGGGCACGTTTACTGGAGTTTATTCTAAGAATTAAAAAGAAAAGGAAAAAAACTGTTTGGCTTGAACTTTATTTAGTAAGTGTGTTGCTGGTGATAGTCTGAGTGAGCCTGGTGCACCAGAGCGCAAGTCCTGCCCACCAGAGACACCGAGGAGGGAAAATCTCTGGAACACAGGAGTTTGAGGCCAGCCTGGACAACACAGCAAAATCCTGTCTCAAATAAGCACACAAAGAAGTTGTATGGAGGTAGGAATTCCAAAGTTATTTCTAGGGCAAGTGGGTAAGAGTAAAAACATTGATGTTATAGGAAACCAGGTTTCCCACTGTGGGACAAAAGAAATACAAATATATAATTGGAGAGAGGTGAAGAACTCTGTGATGCCAGATTTGGCTTGGACTTAGCATATGAACCTATGGTGTATGTACATTTATACTTCTGTCCACTACAATGATCTAGAAGCAATGATATCTGGTAACAATGAGCATACCTAGTACCAGATGCTAGTTTTACAGGCAGCTGAGTTAGAAATATTCTAGGCACTCAGGCAGGGCTAGGCCCTCCAAGGACCCAGGATGGAAGACAAGATACCTTGCAACTGTGGAGAGACACACTCCTGCTGTGAGCCAGACCTCAGGCAAAAGATGAAACAAATGCACCCACACATCTCCCTGGGGATGGGCCTCAGGGATTGATGTTATAAATAGGTATCAGTCCCCTTGAAAAAGCCAGGAAGAGTCACTAACCCAACTTGTACAGGAAGAGCTTCTGTTCTGTATTCATGTCCACTTGATACTTGACTCGTTTTTCCATTTGATCCCAATTTAGTCTATCTTAATTGAGCAATTATGCTTATAATCTTATTGATTGACCATACTTCTTTTTTTTTTTTTTTTTTTTAATGTATTTTAGCACAGGGTCTGCAGGGTCTCACATGATCCTCCTGTTTTCAGCCTCCCAAGTGCTGGGATTAGAGGCATGGGCCACCACACCCAGTCTCGGTTGCCTCTCAGCATACCCCGGGGATGGGGCCAGCACAGCCCTGGTTGACCATACTTTTGTCCCATCCCAAGTCCACATTATGGGTTTCCATGTTTCCCATCTTGGACTCACATTGTGTGGTAGATTTGCTCTGTCAACATCCCTAGAAAAGACAGGTTTGTTAGCAGCCCACTCGGGTCTCATCCTGTCCCTCGGACAGAAGCTCTCTTTCCCTCGATAGATATATTCTGTTCTCTTTTTTTCTTTCTTTCTTTCTTTCTTTCTTTCTTTCTTTCTTTCTTTCTTTCTTTCTTTCTTTCTTTCTTTCTTTCTTGTTTTTTGTCTTCTTGAGACTGGGTCTTGCTATGCAGTTCAGACTGGCCTTGAGTTCACTTTTCAGGCTGCTCTCCAACTCACACTGATTCTCCTACCTCAGCCTCCTCAGTGCCAGAATTATAGGCATGCGCTGCCACATCCAGCTTCTGTTCTTAACCTTTGTTGTTCCTAAAATTCGTTTTTCTATTTTATTTAGTATTAGTAGTATTAGTATTAATTTAGGGCAGGGTCTACAGGGCGTACAGGGTCTCACTACATAGATTGGACTCACAGTGATCCTCCTGCTTTCAGCCTCCCAAGTGCTGGGATTACAGGCACACACCACCATGCCTACTCGCAACCGCCATTACAGTGTGCCCTAGGGGAGGGGCCAGCATGGCAGGCAGGTGATTGAACCCCGGCTGCGCTTTGCCCAAGCAGGTGCTTTAGTTCACTGAGCTATTTGGCCAGCCCCATTCTTCCATTCTAGAGAACACAAAATTGTCCCAGGTATCTTCCAGGTTGCGAGTTTCTTTCACCTATATCAGTCTCAAGGTCCATCCACTTACCTAGGAATGTGTCAAGTTTATCATTCTTTATGGCAGAGTAGTTCTCCATTGTATAAAAAAAAAAACACATCTTCTTTATTCATTCACCAGTTGATGCCCAAGATTTTTTTAAAACATGAATCAAATCAGAGGGTATCATTATACAAATCTAATTTTTAAAAAATCTTTTATTTATTTGGTACAGGGTCTCACTACACAGCTTGGATTCATAGTGATTCTCCCGGCTCAGCCTCCTTGGTGCTTGGATTACAGGCACGCACCACCACGCTTGGTTTTGGTGGCCCTTACAGTGCAGGGCCTGCGCAGCATGATGTACTAGGGATTGAATCTGGGTCCTTGCGCTTCACAGACAGTTGCTTAAACCACCCAGCTATCTACTGGAAATCTGCATTGTGTATCAAGCTGGCAGCAGGCTTCTGGATATAAGGAGACTAAGTAGGAAGTGTTGGCACATGCTTGTAAGCCCAGCGCTCTATGAGCCTGAGGCAGGAGGACTGAAAATTCAAGCCCGGCACAGGTAACTTAGCAAGTTAGCAAGACACTGTATCAAAGTAAAAAATAGAGGAAACAAAATGCGCTCTGTGTGTGTGTGTGTGCGTGTGTACATATACAACATATAAAGGGCAGAGATGTAGCTCACTGGCACAGCACCTATCTGGCAACTGTAAAGTCCTGAGTTCAGTTTCCCATATCAGAAAAAAAATTCACATATATAAAAAATAAAATGTCAATTTGGCAAAATGGTGAGTGATTGGTGAATCTAGATGAAGAGTACATGAATGAGCTTCGTCAATTTTTGTATAGATTTAAAATATTTTAAAATCAAGAGTGGAAAAGAAAGTAATTCTAAATGCCAGCCAGATAGTTCAGCAGATTAAAGCGCCTGCTTAGGCAGACACAGAGGCCAGGGTTCGATTCCCTGTGTGCCATGCTGACCCCGCCCTCAGGGCACTGAGACAGCAGCTCAGACTGGGCATGGTGGTGCGCACCTGTAATCCCAGCTCTTGGGAGGCTGAACGCAGGTGGATCACTATGAGTCCCATCTACATAGTGAGACCCTGTAGACCCTTACTTAAAAAAAAAAACGCAACTTTGTGCAATGTATAGAGTGGTTAAACTGCTATATTGCGCCGGGGAGATAGCTCAGTAGAGTAAGTGCTTGCCTGGCAAGCACAGGGTCCTGAGTTCAATCCCTGGTACTGCAAAAAATAAATAAATAAAATAAAATAATAAATAAAAATAAGTAAACAAACAAACTGCTATTTTGTGGTACTGAGACTTATATATTATTTCCTGGAATCTGACACACATCCTTGGACCTTGAAGGAATCAGATAAATTGAGGGTGTGAAATAGTGTGTGTGGTGACAGCCAGCTTATTATACCAGCCGAACTGAACCATCGTGGTGCTGGGTGTGGGAGGCCCACCTGAGGGTTGTTACCTGCAGTGTAAGAGGCACAACTGGGGAAAGAGAAAGAGGCTGTTAGGGAAGCTGTTTGGAGAAGGCATTGGAGCTTTTGGAAGCTGTTGGTTCTCCTGGGCTGCTCTGCTGGAGGACCTTGTCATGCGGACTTTCCTGATGAACTTGGGAGGAGCCTTGTCCCTTATCTTGAGTATCACTTCCTGGCTCTAGAGGAAAAGATGCTGCATTGCTCAGTATCATGGTGCAGCTTGTTGAATTGGGTTTCCTGAAGGGAATTGGGCTTTCCTAATTGCTGGAGGAGCTTGGGACCTCACTGTCTCTGAGGATGGCTGTGGTACTGGGGAGAGCTGGTTATTACTTTGTTTACTTTCTGGCTCCAGTTCAGATCTCCCAGCTTGCTGGCACGAGTCCTCCATCTCACAGGTACAGACTGTTTAGCTTCCACCACTGACGTTTGGGTCTTCCCAGGGCAGATCTGTGAAACAGGCCTTCATAGAGCATTGTCGTGGGCTCTAGGCCTCTCACAAGTTTGGGTTTGTGGGAAACATTGTTATGAGTTCAGTCTTCAGCTGGACCCATGCAGAACATGATCCACGTCTTCAGCTGGATTCTTTGGTCTTTAGTGTGTGGGCAGATTTCCTGCACTCTTGTATATTATTCTTTGGGTGATTTATTATAAAATAATCTTATAAAAATATGTCCTGTATTATAGTGTCCCCCTTGCAAAACTCCAAACTACTATAGTATGTGTAGCGCACTCTCAGATGGCTTGGCACCGCATATTACGTTATAACAAACTAGAGAGTGCTTACTATTTGACTCTAGGGAATAAACTTTTGGAATTCTTTCTCTTTTTCTTTTTGTGTAGGGGCTGGGAATCAAACCCAGGGCCTCCACCATGCTAGACAAGCACTATATCACTGAGCTACACACCTCCCATCCCTGGAAACCATTTTTAATCCAGAATACTTCTACTGAGGATTATAAACAAAGCTGTACATTGTGACAATTTAGATATTTACCACTTTGTTTCTGGGTCAACAAAGCATTTGAATTGATTTCAGGGGTTGAGGGTGGGGCAACTGAACCAGCAGAGGATTTGGGTCCAGATTTTGTCATCAAGGGCAGCACGGCATTGCCAGAGCTGTTGTTGCATTTTCTGTTCAGCAACATGGAAAAGAAACTTCACCTGCCTCACAGGTTGGATGTGATAGTCCAGAAATAGGTGAAACCTTGTACCTGAAAACCTGCAGTTACATAAGAAAAACTGTAGTTATACAAACAAAATAGGAATTATTTATGAGTAAGATAAGCTCCTCCCCTCATATACTTGCTGCTTTTAAACTCTCTACCTATGCCCTTTCCTTAAAAGCCACATCTTCCCAATGACTCCAGAAGCAATGGTGGGCCAGAGGACCCTTCCTAGCTAGTTCAGCTCATTGCCTTGGGCTGAGGTCAGAAACTGGAGGGCTTGGAGAGAAGAAGAATTAAACAGAACAGTGATAAAAAGTACTAGTTCAGGCTCTCGTGAGAAAAAGAAAAGCTGAGGCAGAATACAACTCCCCTCTACTACCTTGACAGTAAAACACAGTTATAAAATCTCAACCTATGAGAGAAAGAAGAGTCCTGTAAATTTCTTGGACAAGGTACTTCAAATTTTGATCAATTATTCACCATTTTGCCAGATTTACACTCATACAAAGAAAATTAATTGTGGTATATAATAGATAAATAGATAGAGATATTTAATGGGCTACTTTATATTAGTAAACAGTTTTTTCAGTAATCTAAATTATATGTTTTGTAGCCGATGTAGAGGCACATGCCTGTAAACCTAGCCATTCGTGAGGCTGAAGCAGGAGGATCACAAGTCTCAGGCCAGTTTAGACAACTAAGCAGGACCCTGTCTTAACAAACTTTAAAAAGGATCAGGAACATAGCTCAGCAGTAGCATGCACTTGCCTAGCATGCACAGGGCCTGTTTCAACCCCCAGGACTGCAAAACAAAATAGCTCTGAGCTTGTTTTGTCTCTGCCTGCCCTACTTTGGCCACTGTCTCTGTCTACATGAAGTGTTTTACTTTTTCACCAAATGTCTTTCTTGGCATGGTTTTCAGGAACACCTTCAGAGTTGGCAAATGGATACTGTATTTTACCCATCCCTCTTAGCATTATTATATGACAAGATAGCTTGTTTTTATAATGAAATATACCATGCTTTTTTAGGAATAATTTATGATAAATATTCTTTGAGAAAGGCTTCATTGTTGTTCTTCTTTACAATGTTAGTGTAATGTTATTTTCTCATAAATAAATGGAAATATTTTTCTTCTTGGAAAAAGAGAGCATTTTTCAAAGAAAAGCAAATGTTTGGCCTTGTATATGTACCATCACAGACACACAGCCTGTGGAAATGTGGAAAGGATACTTCCAACAGTATATTAATGATAAATTTGGCAAATCTCTTGAATTAGGGACTATATTCCATTGCATTTAATAAAAATCCAAACGAGTCCAGGAGTGGGAGTGCACACCTGTAACCCCAGAACTGGGGAGGCTAGCAACAGGATTACCACAAGTCTGATCTGCATAGAGAGACCCTGTACCAAATACACAAAAATGAAAAAATCCAAATGACTGAGAATTACACAAATTAACAATTTAGAGGTTGGCAATTGCTAAATTTTGTGGCTCAAAGTTATGAGAGCCAAAATTTTTCAGATTTTTCCTTGCCTTTTCCTCATGAATGAATGCAATAGCTCTCATAATCATATTCAAGTTCCAAGAAAGAAGCAAGAGGAAAGGAGAAAAGGCAAAGGTCAGAGGCCCACGTTGACCTGGTCTTTTCCTTCTCAAAGGCTTTCCTGAAAACTCCACTTCTCTCTGGCCAAGATGGTGTAACCATGACTACTTCACTGCAAGGAGAGTTTGGAAACAGAGGAGTTTTTTCGTTGTGCATTGTGCCACTTCCAACAAAGTACAGAACCAAACGTAAGAAAGTAATTGCTGCCAAAACAATAATCACACACCTTTTTCTTGGAAAATTGTCACTTTATTTCAAGATCGTGACTGCAACCAATGGTTACTTTTTATTGCAAGAAGAAAAAGGAGCTGCGCGTGGGAGGGGCAAATCTGTAATTCCAGCATTTGGGAGGCTGAGGTAGGTGGATCTTCGCAGCAAGTTTGAGACCAGCCTGGGCTACAGAGTGAGTTCCAGGTCGGCCTGAACTATATGGGGAGACCTTCTCTCAAGGAGGAGGAGGAGAAGGAAGGGGGGAGGAGGAGGAAAGGAAGGAAGGATAGATGGAAAGAAGGATGGAAGGAAAGACAGAAGAAAGGACAGACAGATGAGAGGAAGGGAGGGAGGCTGGAGATCCAGCTCAGCGTGTGTGCTTAGCGCACTGTGTGACGCCAGCGCCCTGGGCTCACTCGCCTGCACCAAGCCTCCTGCCTCCAGCCACGTGCTGGGACCATTCTGTTCTCTTGACACTATTACATCACATTTTGCAGATAATTTTTCCATATATGATTTCATCCAATCCTTCCTACAACTGCTAAAGATAGATAGTAACTATATTTTTAAAGGATAAGAAAATCAAAGCTGGTCCTGAGGCCAAGTCTTTTATGGCCAAAGTCCACTCTCACTCATGACACTGAGAAGGGACAGAGTATGGAGAGAATCCTTTGAAGGAGTTCAAATGTAACAATTTGTAGATTGTATTTCACAGGTTCTCAACAAGTTGGGAGAGAAATGTTTTTTGTTTGGTACTTTATTTTTTGAGACCAAAAAAAAAAAAAAAAACCCACTTCTTTTGCTATATAGTTCAGGCTGGCCGCAAACTCAAGACAATTCCACCTGCCTCAGCCTCCTGGGACATATGTGTGCCGTCAGGCATGGCAGGAAAGGAAATTTTTTAAACGCATGTGTGCTCATTTTGAAGTAATGGTAAGTGTAATTAAACTGGGTATGGTGGCACTTGGGAGGCTGAAGCAGGAGGATCATTGTGAGTTTTAACCCAGTCTGGGTTAAATGAGTTCAAGGACAGCCTGAACTACATAGTAACACCCTGTCTCAAAAAAAAAAAAAAAAAAAAGAAAAGAAAGAAAGAAAGAAAGATTCCTGTAGACCCTGTACTAAATACATTTTTTAAAATGTGTAATTAAAATAATATTTGCCTATTAACTCACTGCGCCAACTTGAGAAGTCTAGAAGCTTAACTAAGTCAGCAGTTCTACATCCTAGGGTGTAGAGGACAGACCCTTAGGGTATTACGATGCCATTGCTCAACTTGAGAAGTTTAAAAGCTTAACTAAATGACTAAGCAGGGGGCCAGGGTCCTCACTTTGTAAGTATCTTGAGCCTGTGCAAGAGGAGAGGGTTGAGATGGTGTGAGTGCCACACCCTCTTGAGGGCTAGGAGCCTGCTTGCAATATAAGGGAGGAAGCCCTCCTTCCCCTTTGCTCTTCATGCTTTTGCTGTTCTCTATTGCCTTAAAGCATTGCCCCTATGCCATACCACACTGCCTTGGAGCCAGCTGATTAGACTAAAACCTCCACAAACTGTCAACTAAATAAGCCTTCTTTTCTTAACTTTAGGTGTCAGGTATTTTGTCCCAACAGTGAGAAAAGAACAAGAAAAAAAAACAAACAAAAAACCATTCTTACCATATGCCCAATCCCATGCTAGTGATTACAGATGAACTTAATTCATTCCACAATTTTGGATAAGGTGACCACATTTGGGTTGATGCTGGAAAGATGGCTGTAGTTGTTTGTCACCCATTGCGGAGTTTGCAAACAAAAACAAAGTTCTGCCAAATACTTCTGTTTGCAAACCAACAGTTGTGAGGTCCCAGTGTACAAAGCTTATTTTTTTAAATGGTGCCAAGTCTACAGTCTGTCATTGTTACTTCTCTCACTGCTGAGACAAAATATCCAACACCCAAAGTTACAGGAGGAAAGGTTTATTGGGCTCACAGCTGGTAGCGGTTTGGGCCCATGTCAGCCGGCTCTAAGGCAGGTGGTGTGGCACAGGGGCATCACAAAGGAGGAACAGCTCCCGGCAGGCGGAGGGGAGCAAAGCAAGCAAGAGACCCTGCCAGCTTCTTTCTGCCTCTTTTATACTTTATTAGGCTACTGGGATTAGGGCAGTGCCAAACAAATCACAGGACTGATTTACTAATCACACACCCTTAATCCCAGCATCAAACACTCTAGACTGAGCCACCTCTGAAAAAGTCTTACTTATGACCACATGGCTTTGGGGGGACTTCTAGGTGCAAATTATAACACAACATAACACTTAATTCATTCCACAATTCTAGATGACAATGACAAGTAGTTTAACATAAACTATAGGAAAGAAATTATAATCAGGGAATTATAAATTTAAATCTCAACCCCAACTGAGAAAAATCACCTTAATAAGGCATAAATTGCCAGTCATTATATACTGTATTACATATACTCTCACTAATTCATCCTTTTAAAAAGATGATTGTTTTAGAAAAGTAAATATCTAGCTGTGTGACGTCTTTGATTTTTTTTTTTTTTTTTTTTAATATTATAGCTGGCTCAGCCTGCCTTGGGGGTGGGGCTGGCATAGCATGTGGTTTCAGGGATCAAACCACAGTCCCTGTGGCTGCCTAAGCAGGCGCTTTAGACAGCTGAGCCATCTCTCTGGTCCAAAAACTTACATTCTTTCTTTCTTTTTTTTTTCTTTCTTTCTTTCATTATGGCTGGCTCAGCCTGTCCTGGGGGTGGAACTGGTGCAGCATGTGGTGCTGGGGATCAAACTGCAGTCCCTGCAGTTGCCTGAGCTTGTCTAAGCAGGTGCTTTAGACCACTGAGCTATCTCTCCAGCCCTTTGATTTTTTTTTACAAATTAAATTTATTTTAAAAAGTGACCCAAACCGCCAGGCGTGGTGGTGCATGCCTGTAATCCCAGCACTTGGGAGGCTGAAGCGGGAGGATTAGTGTGAGTTCGAGACTAGCCTGGGCTACAAAAGTGAGCTCAAGGCCAGCCTGAATTGCATAATGAGACCCTGTCTCAAAAAGAAGAAAAAAAGTGACCCAAAATTAACATCACTGCACAATGAGTTTGCAATAATGTATAAGAAGTTTTGCACAGGGCCAGCGAGTTGGCTCAGCAGTCTAAAGTGCCTGCTTAGGCAACCACAGGGACCGCACTTCGATCCCCAGCACCACATGCTGCGCCAGCACCCACCCCTCCAGGGCAGGCTGAGCTGGCCATAATCAAAAAGGAAAAAAAAAGAAGTTTTGCACAAATGAGCCTAGCATTAACAAGTTTAGTGTAAGCCACTTTCTCTTAAAATACCATGTTCTATTTCTGAGAGTGCACTTTAATTCTGCTAACAAATCCCATCTTTTTTTTTTTTTTTTTTTTTTTTGGTCTGGCTCAGGCTGCCTTAGGGTTGGGTGTGGGGATGAACAACCATCCCATGTCTGACTGGGATTGGCCATGCTGGCACTTAAACCACTGAGCTATCCCAAAAGCCTCCACAAATTCCATCTTGTCTCCTACCCATGTGTCCTGAAAATTCTTTTTTTGTGTGTGTGATGGAAACCAGCAAACCTGCAACCTGTGGTCATGGGTACAAGGAGTCAGGGTTCCCCACCAGCTTTGCAGACTTTCTGGGACCCATGAGAAGATGGACTGTTACCTGCCTGGCAAGTGCAAGGTTGTGAGTTTGAACCTCGGTTCCACAAAAAACAACAACAACAACAAAAAAAACGATGGACTGTTAGCCCCTCTGCATCCCTAAAGGATTAAAGATCAAGGTTGGGGGAGGGGGAGGTAGTACAGAAGAAATGAAGTGGGAAGGAGACAAGGAATATCACAGTTATCAGTTAAACTTTTTTTTTTTTTTTTTTTTTTTTGAGACAAGGTTTCACTTTGTAGTTCAGGGTGGCCTTGAACTCATGGCAATTCTGCCTCAGCTTCCTGAGTGCTGGGATTATAGGTGAACAATATCACACCTGGCTATTAATTACACTTTTCAAAAGACTAAGACCTCAGTATGTAAAATAACCCAATGTTATGTATACCTATACTTCTTAGATTTCTTTATGCTTTTCTTCCAGGCCCATTGCACCCCAAATCTTAAAGATGCTATAAATCTATATATGAGTTTAGCTGATAAGGTAAAAAGGTTAGAAAACTGATTTAAGAAAAATAGCTATTTTTTGGTACCTAGAATCAAACTCAGGGGCTCGCGGTTGCCAGGCAGACACTGTGCAACTGAGTGCCAAGCTATATCCCTAGCCCAAGAAAAACAGATTCTGAGACTGGGCATGGTGGCACACACCCGTAATCCAGGGCTTGGGAGGCTGAAAACAGGAGGATCACTATGAATCCGATCTGTGTAATGAGACCCTATACACCCAGTACTAAATACATTATATAAACAAAAAGAAAAACAGATTTTCAGCAGGGCACAATTTCCATACCACTGCAGTCCAAGGACTCAGGAAGCTGAGGCAGGAAGATCACTGGGAGTTTGAGGCAGCCTGGGCCAGTGAGTTCAAGTCCAGCCTCACCTACATTGAAAGACCCTGTCTCAAACAAAAAGTTGCAAAGGATGTTTTAGGTAAAACATCTCAGATCACTGATCTTTACAAAAGAAAAAAAGAGGGCAGCTGTACCTTTGCCTTGTGAAATGGACCATCTCTTCATTTGTAAAATGAGCCATCTTTCTGTCTTCCTTCCATGAACCAAGCCCAAACATTCTATTGGTTTGCAAATTCCATAAATTTTCACCACCAAAAACTCAGATATTTCTAGCTCCAGACTCTCTCTAGCACTCTTTCTTAGGGACCCACACTCTGTCAACGTGCATTTTCCTTGTGCCTCATTCAATCCTTTAGGCCTCTTTTTAAAAACCTGGGTTACTATGAAGACTTTGTTTTAGGCAAATTATTATGCACAATCTCAGGATGAATAAAATGTGAATATTTATAATTAAGATAACTCATGAGGCCATAATTATTTATATCTGTAATAATACTGAAGGTTCAAAAATCAGTATAAAGGTGGACCACCCACTCGGGGGCCCTCTCCTGTCCCTCTCTCAGACAGAAAATTTCTTTCCTTCAATAGATATATTCTGCTCATTAAAAAAAAATCAGTATAAAAACTTTTCTAAAGTTAGGAAAATTGGCAGGGGAAAAACCATGCACTTATGTACACAGAATGAATTAGACAATGGTCCTAAGAATCTCCAACAGGTTTTTAACACTCAGAGCAGCAACGTATAAGACTAAAACCATGCTTGGAATGCTTGTCTTTCTGGTCTTCTAGATGTGTGCTGCTTCTAATGTAATCTCAATTATTGCTATACTCTCTCTCAAGTAAATGTCTGTTTTAAAAGAAAACAAAAAAGGATAATTAATGAGAAAATGAGACAAGGATGAATGCCATAGAATTGACCAGCTACAATTTTGTATATG
>PVKN010000791.1:20893-58568 GCA_004027915.1 Capromys pilorides | reverse complement strand
GGACAGACTAGGCTCTGAGGATAAGAAAGGTGTTATGATGGTGTGGCGGCAAAGGACGACAAATTTTATTTTATTTATTTATTTTTTAATTTTTTTTTAAAAATTTATTTATTTATTTATTCATTCGTTCACTCATTCATTCATTCATCTTACAGCTGACTCAGCCTGCCCTGGGGGTGGGACTGGTGCAGCATGTGGTGCCGGGGATTGAACTGCAGTCCCTGCAGTTGCCTAAGCTTGCCTAAGCAGGCGCTTTAAACCACTGAGCTATCTCGCCAACCCAGGAGGACAAATTTTAGATAGAGCAGTCACTTCAGAAATGATGAGGCAAAGAACAGGAAGGATACAAAGGCAAGGGGTTCCACAGATTGGTGGAAGCAGTAGGGCAGCTAAGGAAGAAGATAGGGTTCTGCTTAATATCAGAGCATTTATGAGCTGTGGAGCAAGTCTTGGTCTGTCAGAGCAGGCTTCTCACATGGCCTGGTGGAGAGAGGTACAGACGACATGTACCCCCAGGAGCGTTGGCCCTTTCCCATCAAGAGCTTCACATTATTGTCCACTGTCTCAGCTGTCTATCAAGGATGCCATCTCCTCAAGGTCTCACAATACTTATCATGATTAAGACGTAAGTCATTAGAACAATGAAGAAACACCTGTGGTCCAGGCTCACTTTGACACAGCCCAGGACAATGCCATAGACTTCTCCAGCACAGGTGGGGGCCTATCTTGTGCCAATTTTTCTCTATCTTTGGCAGCAACAAAAGCCAGATATGTTTTCTAGGAAAAGGCAATTTTCTCAGTCATCTGTCTGATGATATCCTATATTTTGGTACCTATGTGCCTGAGGACATCTGGAGTTTTGCAAGTCTCCCACCCAAGACAACTGTGGAATATGAATTTTCAGGTCTTCATCTTTCACCTTCCTTGCTCATATAGTCCTGGCTCATTCCTACTAATGAAAGAATTTCAGCATGACTATATATTTGATTCTATCAGCCTTCTTCCCTTTCTAAGTAGTCACTTATTGAGTCCCCAGACTTGCTAAGACTACATTTCAGATGCTTCCAGATCGCTCCCCTCTCAGCAGCTACTAGGATCTTTGTATTACTGCCCACCAATTGTAGTAGATTGAAACAGACCAAATGATAATTTATCATGATTTCTTGGTTGCAAGCAACAAAAACCAGCTTTAGCAAGTCAAACAAAAGAAGAATTTCTTTTTTTTTTTTTAAACAAGAAGTTTATTTAAACAACAAGACACTTGACTTGAAGGGAAAACTACCTAGGATTCTTCTTTTTTAAAGAGTAATTTACTCCTACTTAAACATAGATTGCCCTACATGTGACAGCTACACACAAAAAAGTTATAAAATTGTTCTTGGTTTTAAAATGATAAATGAAAAACACTAAAATTCTCCAATCAAACAAGGTATGCAAGGAATTTTATGTTGCTGCCTTTTCTGTTGAAACAGTGAGAGCAAAATAACTTGCTGGAATATAAAGATAAGATCTGATGAGCATGCCGCTAATGGAGAATGGGGATTATTTTCAAAGAACCAGTAATTCCCCATCCCATCTCCATTTGATGTCAATCAAAACATATTGTTGGCCATTTAGTTTTTAAAAAAAGCAATATGCTTGGGCAGATACACCAGATACTGTATGTACAATAAAGGAATGGGGAAGGGGTAAGTGAAAGAATAGAAAAAACTATATTGTAGTAGTCAGGATGTAGTAGAACCAAATTGCAGTTTTCTAATTGAGAGTGTATTCTTGGTCTGTAAGAACAGAGTTCTGGAGTTGTTGCAGGTTCTCTTTTTAGTAGACACCTCCTGTCTGCTGCTGGAACACATCAATTGTATCTTCATCCTCCATTTCCAACTGTGCAGGTGTGTCTGTTTCATTGATTGGCTGCCCATCAGATCGGAATCTTATCTACCTCATTGACAAACCCTGTCGTTCACAATAGGCTTTCATTAGTTTACTAAGAGGTGTCTGCCTCTTAATCTTAAACTGCACCACAGAACCATCCTGCCCTGCCACCTTCAAATTAATGTGATCGTTGTTCTCAGTCTTGACTCCTTCCCTGGGCTTTTCCTTGGCCATAGCGAACGCCCGAGTCTTCTTAGCTGCCGCTTCACAAAAGAGGTACCAGGTCCACACCAAATGAGCACACAAGCAACACCAGGAGCGGTAGAAGCAAAAAAGAATTTCATGAAGCCCTACAAGTAGTTCACAGAGTTGACAAGAGGCTGGAGAGTCAGTACTGAAAAGGGACAGAAATCAATGGAAACTAATCAGATTTTAAATCTAAGAGCTATTGGGGGGATGAGTGTGGCCCAATGTTAATTTCTTTTTCTTTCTTTCTTTCTTTCTTTCTTTCTTTCTTTCTTTCTTTCTTTTGTCTTTTTGAGACAGGGTCTCATTATGCAGTTCAGGCTAGCCTTGAGCTAGCTCACTTTTGTAGCCGAGGCTGGTCTCAAACTCACACCGATCCTCCTGCCTCAGCCTCCCAAGTGCTGGGATTACAGGCGTGCGCCACCACACCTGGCTCCAATGTTAATTTCTGACAGTGCATTGCTTTGTCCACCACTTAGTCTGCAGTTCAGTGGTAGAGCACTTGCCTACGATGTGAGAGGTCGTAGGCACCACAAAGAACAGGAAAAATGAGGAGAAGGAGAGGAAAAAAGAGGAAGAAGAGTAGAAAAGGAAAAAGATTATTCAGTCTCAGGGTGAGTCTAAATGCCCCAGTCTTGGTTATTTGCCACTTCTTGGCTAGGGAGAAAAAAAAACCCTTTATTTTTTGTCCCATCAAGAATGTACATGGAGGAAAAAAAATAAGAATGTACATGGAGAGGCCAGCAAGATAGCTCAGCAGTCTAAAGTGCCTGCTTAGGCAAGCTTAGGCAACCACAGGGACCCTGGTTCAATCCCTGGCACCACATATTGTGTCAGCCCCACCCCCCAGGGCAGGCTGAGCCAGCCATAACATAAATAAATAAAGTAAAAAAAAAAAAAAAAAAAAGAATGTACATGGAAAAAGGGTTAATTCCAAAATTAAAAATTGGTGTGCTATTTTCAATAAAGCAAAAATGATGCTTGGTAATCAGAAAAAGAAATAGCAACCTGTGCTGCTGTACATTCTGTCAGGGCTCAACTCACCACTGCAGGGGCCATGCAGTGAAGCTTTCCTGTACTGCTGTTGTGGTTCGGGGGTTTTGCAAGGGGAAAAATATAATACAGGATACATTTTATAATATCATTTTATAAAGAATCACCCAAAAATCATATACAAGAAGTGCGGAAAAATCTGTCCACACACTAAAGACCAAAGAATACAGATGAGAGCCTAGGTCCTTATATCCTGCATGAGTTCAGCTGAAATCCTAGAGCTCGTAACAATGCCTTCCACAAGTCCAACTGGAGGCCTAGAGCCCACAATAAAGTCTCACACAGGCCCGATTCGTGGATCTGTGCTGGAAAGCCCCAAAATTCAGTGGTGGAAGCTAGGAAGTCTATGTCAGGGGGATGAAGGATCTGTGCTAGCAGGCTGAGGGATTGGAACTGGAGCTAGGAAGTGAAACAAAAAGTAAGCACCAGAGCTCCCTCAAAGGTACCACAGATGTCCTCAGCAACAGTGAGGTTCAAAGCTCCTCCAACGACGAGGAAAGCCAAGTTCCCATCAGGAAAGCCAATGTGACAAGCTTCTCCATGAAGCTGAGCAGTGCAACATCTTCCCCTCCAGAATCAGGAAGTGATGCTCAAGATGAGGACCAAAGCTCACTGGGAAAGCCAGCATGACAAGGTCCTCCAGCAGAACAGCCCAAGAGAACTAATTGCTAGCTTCCAGCAGCTCCAACAGCTTCTCCAAGCAGCATCCCTAACAGCACCTCAACAGCTTTTCTGTTCTGCTTCCTGTGCTGTGGCAACTACCCTCACATGCCACCCCCCACACCCAGAACCATGCTAGTTCAGTTCAGCTGGCTGTAACGAGTTGACCACCATTTAGCTATCCATTACAACTCCCCTGCCCAACCTGCCCCAAAATAACAGGGCTTTGACCCCAGCTGCATTCACATTCAGTTCCATTGACCCCAGCAGCAGGTCAGTGCTGAGCCCATGACAAATTGCCCAGAAGAGCCTTTAGAATGCTCTGTGGGGAATAAAGGCAAGTATAACCTCTTGTAGGGGGGCTTGTTGGATAGCTCAGTTGTTTAAAGCACCCTGCCTGGGCAAATGCAGTCAGGTGCAGGGAACAGAGGTTCGATCCCCAATCCCACAAGCTGCACAAGACCCTCCCGTAAGGCAGGCTGAACTAGAAAAAAAAATCCTCCAAATATAACTTCTTGTAAAACAAGGACTCAATAAAAGTAACTGAGCAAAATGGATCTCACCAGCCTGAGCCACTCAAGCAGGTCTCTCTCTCTCTCTCTCTCTCTCTCTCTCTCTCTCTCTCTCTGCATTATATGCACCGTACCACCCATTCTGAAATCTGGAGAAAGTACCTGAGGATTTGAAGGTTTTATTTTAATGGTCTTTTTTATTTATATTTTCAGTGCTGGGGCTCCAACCTAAGGCATGTGCATGTTAGGCAAGAGCCATCTACATCCCCGAGCTACATTCCTAGCTCCATCGAGACTTTACAAGTTACCAGTCCTATAGTCTTTTTGACTGTGTTGATCTTTCTTCTCTCCTGTTCACAACTCTGTTCTATTCAACCAGGTGGAACATTAGTTTCTCTCTTTCCTACCAGAGACCTATGTTAGAGACCCAGGATGTGGACTTCCAGTGACAATCCAGGAAGGCCAAGAGGCTGGGGAACCTGGTCCTGCAGCAGCTGAGTACCTGTACAATCACTGCGCAAACTAGATCACTCCTTTCTTGTGTGCGAGAAACCCACAGGGTCTGCTCAAGTTTGTTCCAAAAATAATAAGCTTTTGGCAGTTTGCATAATAAGTATATGGCAGTTTCCATGCTAGAACTAGTGATATTACATTTATAGCTTGTGAGGAAGCAGAGAGTCACCAGACGAACCCACACAGATGTCATTAAACTGTGGGGCCTGCTAAGAGAGCAAGGCATAAGAAATGTTACAGTAGGTGGCAGAGGACCTGTGTTCTTGAGGTGAGAGAAGGTTCTCTGACAGTGCGAGGCTGAGCTGCTCTCTCAAGGGTGAATGGGATGAGGTAGGTGGATGGAGGGGGAGATAAGGAAGAAGGACAGGAAGGGCTTGAGCCTGTGAGAGGGGAAAGTTGTGGTGTGAGAGGGAGGAGAAGTGCTGCTGCTTGAGAAGATGCTGGGGCATGGAGTGTGGTCCCAATCCTAAAAGCTGCTGTAACACATGAAATGGTTTTAAGCAGTGTAAAGAACAGACTTGGAGGAACAAACAAGGTATTTAGGCAGGAGGAGAAAAGTTGATTTTTTTCTTTCATTTATTTGATACAAGGTCTCACTATGCAACTTGGACTTGGAGTGATCTTCCTGTTTCAGCCTCTTAGGTGCTGGGATTACAGATATAAGCTGCTCTACCCAGTCGTGGTGGTTGGCACTGCATGCCAGGGGTTCGAGAGTCTGTATGGCATGTGAAACCGGGAATCGAACTCAGGTCCTTGCGTTTCCCTAGGCAGGCACTCAGACTGTTGAGCTATCTCCATGGCCCCAAGAAAAGTTGATTTCAATCAGGAAAAAGCATTGTGCAAATGGAGCAAGAGGATGAAATCTAAGAGGTTATTATTGGATTTGGAATTGAGAGGGTCTGGTCCTGGATCAGAGGCGGAGAATTTCCGGGCTTCTGGTTTGCACACCTCTGTCTTTCCCATTTGCACCAAATGACCTGTGTCTGTTGCCCTCACCTGGAGTGGAGCCTTGTTAAGGTCACAGACCTCCTTTTAAACTTCACCCACCTCGGTGCACCTGGGAGAAAAATATTGTCTCTCTACAATCTGCTGCTCCTGGCAGCAGTGCAGCTCCTAAATTGTCCAGGAGGTGGTAGCACGAGAAAACCAGTCGGAAGCTGGCCCTGGAGTCTGAACCTGGCTTCCTGCAGCCCAGACTTGGACTCCCTTTGGGAGTCTTCCACATTCCAAGTTCCAAAAAAAGAGTTCTTTCCGCAGTTTTTCTGAACTGCCTGTGTGAATGGTGTGACTAGATCAGGGAACTTTTATGGGGTCCCCCCCACCCCGGCCTGAGTTGATTCAGGCATGTTGTGGCTGGGGCTTCTTTATTTTTAGCTGCAGTGTTGTGCCCAGGCTTCTGTTGTCCCATTGCTGGCCCTTCCTGGGGCACTCAGGCGAAGCTGGAGGACCCACAGGACGTCTTACTCCAGTTGCTGTAACCTGAGCATCCAAGAGCCAGGCAGGCTGGGGGAAGGGGCGCCTCAGCTGAATCTGGGGGATATGGAGCAAGCAGCCCAGGAAATGCTGCACCCAAGACCAAAAGATGGGTAAAGATCCAGAAAGAGAGTTGGAATCCAGGAAAAAGAAGAGTTGAGCAAAAGAGGGAATGTGAGCTCTGAAAGGCCAGTGGCAACCACTCAAAGGGTGTGATTAAAAGACTGAGATTTATAAACAAACCTCTGGGTAGGGAAAGAAAAAGAGAAAGGCTGGAGTGGAGGGTCAGGAAGGGGAAAAGGCAGATAACAAAGACAAAGAGCAAAGTCCTAGAAAGGGACCTGGTGAACTGAAGGTCACTTTAGGGGGCACAGGCTTCACCCAGTTCAGCTCTTGAAATTCCTGGGGGTCAGATGGTGGAGGATGAAGAATAAAGACGAGAGTCAGAATACAGAAAATGGAGGTCAGGTGACGCCTCCTCTCCTGATGGGATACAAGAACTGCCCAAGGACTGCGGCCAGTTTATTTATGCCCTTCTGAGGTTGATGTCACATGACATTCACCTGCCTATCAACTTGTTTACGTGACTCGCCTCCAGAGCCTCAAGTTCGGGGCTACTCCAGCCCAGTCATGTACCCATCTTCAGCATCAGTTGGTCCCCACATGCACTGCCTAGAGGTACAAAACTCAGAACCTAGGACCACCTTACCTTTGATGGGGGCTGGGTTTCCATGGTAGCACATTGAGGCCTTCTTCTTCTCCCTGTATGACTTGTTTTGCTATATGAGACACAGTGCAAGAGCCTCCAGGCCCATTAGCACTCTGCTTTATGCTGACATCTTTGACTCCTCTTTTCTTCCCCATCCTTCTCGTTTCTACCTCTAACACTATCTGGTTTCTTGGTCCGTAGCAAATAGAAAGCATTAGTGGTTCTCAATTTCAGGACCTGCAGTACATAGACCTCCTACATTCTCAACCTCTGACTGATGATACCTAAGTGTCATAATTTCATGTCATGGCCTTATTAATATATTATTATTATTATTGCATAGTATGCATTACATATTTTATTATTTATTTTATTAATATTATAACTAGCCCTGTTAGTGCAATCTGTAATCCCAGCCTACTGACTTGTTCATGTGACTCAAGTTCTGGGCTGCTCCAACCCAGTCATGTATCCATCTTCAGCATTAGCTGAGAGTACAAGGCAGGAGGGTTGTAAGTTCAAACCCAGCTTGGGTAACTTAGTGACTTAGAGAGGTCCTGTCTCAAAAATAAAAAGGATGGTGGCTCGGTGGGTAGCTTGATGTGAAGGCAGCAGGTGCAACCCTAAGTATCAAGGACACACACACACAGAAGCAGATACAAAACATGTATTGGTTCAATTTGACAAGCATAAGAATACCCATAATGAATAACTTTGTGAGTCAGCTCTGTGCTACTGTAACAAAATATCTGAGAGCAAAACATAAAGGGGAAAGGTTTGTTTTAGCATGTGGTTTCAGAGGTTGCCGTCAGTGGTCCCTTGGCTGTGTTGCTATGGGCCTGTGGTAGTGTCATGGAGGGAAGAGATGCTAGAGGATGCTTGTTCACCTCAAGCCAGCTGGGAAGCAAAGAAAAATAAGAAAGCTCTGAGGTCGTGCAGAATATTATTTAACCTTTCATACAAAGGAACATTTGGATACATCTTACAACATGGATGAACCTTGTTATGCTAAATAAACTAAATCAGCCAAAAAGATACAAGTGAGCTATAGCCCCAGCATGCAAAAGCAGAACAGAGAGCGGAGGAGAGCAGAACAGAATAACCCTCGAGAAATGTAGGAGGGAGAGCAGGAAAGAGCGACAGCACAAATGTGGAGGAAGGAGAAGGTCTCAGCATTAGAAGCTGCAGACATAAGAAGAATGAGAAGAACTAAAGGAATCTGCATTTAGTAGCGAAGGATTGTCTCTGGCCTAGTGAGGGGCGGAGATTGAGTAGAATGCAGATTGCAGAGGTGTGAGTGGGGGATGGGAAAGCAGGGGCAGCAGAGGCGTGGCTGGGAGTGGAGGGAGAGAGAAGATGGCAGCAGAGATAGGACAGCCAGCTCTCTTGGCTGATGACAAGATCACTAGCGATTACAGGTAGGTGCCACCATACCCAGTTTTGATGGCCGCACGGCATTCCCAGTGTTCCTGGGCTTCCTGGGCTGGCATGGCATGTGATACCAGGGATTGAACCTGGGTCCTTGAGTTTGCCAGGCAGGCACTTAGGCTATCTCCCTAGCCCCAGAAAGCTATATATATATATATATTACAATTAAAATAAAATATATATATAATATTTTAAGACCAGGTCTTAAACTTCTGTGCTGATTTGATCCTCCTGCCTTAGTCTCAGTCTCTGTATCAGCTAGGACTATAGGTGTAGGTACATATCCACCATGCCAGGGTAAACAAGGAGTATTTTTGAATGCTTGCCAGACATACGTTGGGTATAACAGGTATTCAAAAGGGAATGGGCCCCACCATTAAAGAGGATAAACATGGAAGCTGTTCTTCTCACACCTCTGTTGGTTTTGGTCTTCATCTCTTTGGTGCAGAGAGTTGAACCCAGGGCCTCCCACATGCACTGTACCACAAAGCTTGATCTCCAGCCTCATCTTCCTGCCTGAAAAGGGAATGGCCCTTGTTCTTGGCCCCTGTGCTCTCAAAACTATTTGTTCATACTTGAGGCTGGCACATCATGCACAATACATCTTTGATGAACAGAAGAATGATCCTTTATTGCACAACTCATAGTATGATTTTTTCGTTCTGATGTGTGATTATTTTTTTCTCTCCCAGACTGTGAGCTCTTGGAAGTCAAAAGCTATGTTTCACTCATGTTAGTAAACAGAGATTAGCACAGAGCTTTGCACGCAGTGGGTGCTGAAATGTAGACTGGTTGAATAAATTTCTAATCGAGGCAAGAATAATGCACAGACAGCCAACATCCATGTACTCAACACTTCCTGTTCCCTCAGTATTTTTTTTTTCATAGGAAGCCAGATGAAAAATCCATTTTTGCTGTTGCTTTTAATGTGCTTGAACGCTTCTGCAGGCGCCTTGGCTGCATGCTCCAGCAAGCAGGCTCCCATTGCAACAGTGGAGGTTCGGAGAAAAGCTCGGCCTCTATGGCTCCTTGCTTTGTACTTGGTCCTCGTAGAGGCTGGAACTGTGGTGGCATGCGGCATTTCTCTGAAGGGGAAAATCCATAGAGGTGTGATGTGCTGTTACAACACAGTGACACACCTGGGCAGGGTGAGGGATGCAGAAAAGTTGATGAGGCTTCCCGGCTGAGCTGCGCCTCCGGCTTCATCCTCCTCATGAGTATATTAGACTCACCCTCAGTAACAACAGAGAGATATGTGGTGGGAGCCTAGGTTTCCTGCATAGTAAAAAGAATTCCTCCTCCGTCCTTGTCCTACCTCCAGAGGAATTGGGTTCACATAAGAAAGGAGCAGGTTCTCAAATAGGTCTAAGAGGGAAGCATGGGAGATTTTGTAGGGCTTTTTTCCTTTTTTTTCTTCCTTTGGAGTGGGAATGAGTTTATTGAAGAAGAGAAGCTGCATCCTCTATGCTGTACCACTCTGTTGCCTACCCTGGGAAGAGCACCGGTGAACCTTACTTGAACACATGTTCTGACTTCACAGCCGGTGAGGAAATGCCCTAGGTGTTGGTCCCCTCTATTACGTTCCCCAGCCTTTGGTTCCAGTTCCATAAACAGTAATGGGAAAGCCTTACCTTTTCATGATCTATAGCCTGATTTCTCCTGGGCCTGGCCTAATTTCTTCCCTGCTCTCTAGGGAGAGACAAGGTTGTTCCAAAACATGTTGTATTTATTACCAATGAAAAGAACTGGCTTCCTCTCCAGCTATTTTTCTGCTCTGTATTATTTGTGAATTCCAACTCTCCAGCCTACGGCTAGGCAAATTTACAAGCTATTATTAGTAGCTGTGTGGAAACATCATATTCGAAATGTTTTCTGATAAAAGAAGGAGGACATTCTTTGTTAAAGAATATTTCAGAAATATTTTCCTTCTTTCTCCCTGTTCAACAGCTCCTTTTTTTTGTTCTCCCACCCTCTCCCCAGAGCACTGCCAGATGCCATTTTTCACAGCTTGGAAAAACTGCCTTTTAATCTGACATTGTGTTAACAGTTATTAACTCTAGGTGGTGGGAACATGGGTTTTAGTTACAGTATTATGTAGACTTTTCTGCAACTTTTATGTTTGTCAGAAAAGAACAACCCTGGAATGAATTGCTTTTCACCTTCTTTCTTGGGGCTACGCTGGTGCTCTGTGCTATCTCAGTTCCCAAGCTGTTAGTGGGGCCACATGGCTTCCTTTGTACACAAGCAGATCTCCGTGTTCCAGGGCACTGTTTCTCCCACCTAACAGCAGACGCTTGCCAACCATTCTTGCTGGATCAGGAAGTGAACCACTGATCCTAAAGATTAGAGAACAAAATAAGGAGATACAGGGTCCCTGGGGACCTCCTTACTTAACTCCACCATGGGTTGTAGCTGTGGCCCAGAGGCTCCATTCCAGTCCCCAGAGAGAATAACTATATTTTCGAGGTGGACAGACTACCGGGGTGGTCTGGGCAAACACAATACCTTGCTTGACCCTTGAGGGAGCTGAGGACATGGGACAAAATTATTGCTTCCAGAATTTCAGCTAGACTTGGTGCCACACTTGTTTAACATCTGTTAACCAAATAACCACATCCCTGTGTGTTCCTTTGGCATCTTCATTAGAACAGCGATTCTCAGGCCTGCGCGTGCATCTGAGTCACCCAGAGAACTCGTTAAAACATAGCTTCTTGGGTCCCTCACCCCTGGAGCTTCTGATTCAGTGGGATTGACATAGAGTCCAAGACTTTGCGTTTCCAAGTTCCTAGGTGATGCTGATATTGCTGGTTTGGACTAACCCTTTAAGAACCATTGATTAAGAAGATATGATTGGTGGTTGTAACTTATCTTTGTACTATGCTGAAAATAAAAGTCAGTATGGGAAGAGACTGGTAGTTTTGTACAATCCTAGGCTTTATATACATTTATAATGAAGTATCACCTGGCTTCCACTACTCTAATAGTTGAGGGTTGCCATTTGGAAAATGTGGATCCTCACACAAATGGTTTATTTTCTGGTCTTATGCTGATCCTTGTCATGGCCTTGCCTGAACTCCATCAACTTGAAATGTACCCTTCTAGATATTTTTCTCACTATGTTTCCCAGACTACCCCCAAGCTTCTGGACTCAAGTGATCCTCTTTTCTCAGCTCCCTGAGTAGCCGGGACTATAGGCATATGCCACCATGCCCTACTAATCTAAATTGCTTTTCTTTGTTTTGAGTTTTGATGTAGTTCAAGCTGGTCTTAAATTTGATGAGTAGTCCTGGTAAATATATATCTCAAAATTTCACAGCATAATGGACTCTCAAGGCCATATTTCAGGGCATCCTTATTCTACTTATCCATCCCATCCCATAGCAGTGCATCTCTTACTAGCTGGCTGAATATGTGGCTGTCCTCTGTCCATGTTACCCTCTCAGCCCATGGAAGACAACTCCTGGGGGGCTGGAAGCTAGGCTCAACACAGCATAGATCACCTAGCTGTGCCCAAGAGTTCATGGGATTCTGGCTGTCTTTTGATGTGATTTAGATGTGGAGTTATTGGTGACATGAATAGAGCCACTCAGGAAATGGAAAATTCCCAATGTGTGTATCTTGTGTTTGGAGGGGCAGGAAGGAGCCTTTTTGTTTTGTTTTCATTGCCCAGTAAATTTCCCCAAATGATCCCTCCTTTCAACATTAAGCACTGGGAGGAAAATCCCCAAATAAATTATAGTAATCTGAAATCTTAATTAGCTGGAGGAGAGGACACAGGGTTGATAATCTGCCATCTTTTCCTTATAAAACAATAAAACTTTATTTTTGCTTTATTTTGTCTTAGACTACTGGTTAGCCTATAGGGTTTTGGTTTAATTTTTTATCCTTTCTGTAAGATGCAAATGTATTGTGCATATACTGTATTATAGTAATCTTTATGTTATTAAATTTTCATATACAGAAAGGTTTAAATATTTAAAAATAGGGCCAGCAAGATAGCTCACTGAACTAAGCACCTGCTTAGACAAGTGCAGAGACAGGGCCCTGGTCCCACATGTTGTGCTGGCCCCGCCCCCTGGACACGCATGAGTCTGGGTGTTGTGGCTCATGCCTGTGATTCCATCGCTGGGAAGGCTGAAAACAGGGGGATGGAGCAGCATAGTGAGACCCTGTACCAAATACATTTAAAAAAAATAAAATAAATATTAAGAGGGATACTTTTCCCTTACATTGTTCACTTATATTTATTTATATTATGGCCGGCTCAGCCTGCCCTGGGGGTGGGGCTCGCACAGCATGTGGTGCTGGGAATCCAACTACAGTCCCTGCATTTGCCTACGCTTGCTTAAGCAGGCGCTTTAGACCACTGAGCCATCTTGCTGGTCCTATATTGTTCATTTTAGACATCTTTTTGTCTTACTCAGTGTTACGTAGTTTTTGTTCAAATAGTCAAATTAAACACTATTACTTTCTCCCTATCAGAGACCTTATATCAGGGACCATTTTTATGAACTATGATTAGGGAATTAAAAATTTGGAAAGAGAGTTGCATCTCAAATTCTCCTTTTGGATGGGGTTATTTCCCAGCAAACCCATGAAAAATTGAAAATATTATACATGGAAAATGCCCTTCCTATACCTCACCTTCTGAACAACTCAGTTTAGCAAGATAGTGCTGTAGGGCTCCAGCTGTTCTCACCATCACAAGAGCCAGCTGGGAACTGCATTGGTGCTGCCTCCTGTCATCACGAGGCTGTCTCATCCCTCATGGCTAACCTAGCAAAAGACCAAAGTCGAAGTTGCTGCTCAATGCATATCATTTTTTGTATCATAATAATTTTGAAAAATTGTAAGTAGGGACCATGTGTGTATTTGACATGAAAATAAAATTCAAGACAGTCAGTGGTCCTTGATAGGTTACATTCGTGTTTTAATGCACCTTACCATTAGATGGTAGTATAGGAATAGACATACTGACTTGAGGGCAGAGGCAGCTGCTTTACCCGTGTTAAGGCTCAGAGAGGTCTAAATCATTCTAATAGAAATACCAGGGTCTCATCAGCCCTAACAAGGTAGGGTTGGGCTTAAGACTCCACAGCTAGTTGGGGTGAATGCTATATAGTTTTCCTCTTTCTTTCTTTCTTTCTTTCTTTCTTTCTTTCTTTCTTTCTTTCTTTCTTTCTTTCTTTTTTCTTTCTTTCTTTCTTCCTTCCTTCCTTCCTTCCTTCCTTCCTTCCTTCCTTCCTTCCTTCCTTCTTTCCTTCTTTTTGTTTTTTCCTTTGCCAGATCTGGGAATAGACATCAGGCTTCATTAATGCTGAGTAAGTGTTCCACCACTGAGTCACACCCCAGTCCCAGAACCCTGTTACCTCAGATGTGGGATAATTATCACGTAAGTCTAAGAATGCTTGGATGGGGTTGGGGAGTATTGTTCTGAGACTTCTTAGCATAGCTTTTAGCTGGCCTACTTTTCTAAATTTGGATGTCAAAATATAATTCATTGCTACCTCCTAACAGAGCTACTGTTTATCCAACATTTATGCATGTCTTTCAATTAGTATTTAATTATCCCTTCCTCATGTCTATCCTTTCCAGAACTGACACTTAAGAAACAAGCAAGGCTAGTGTTTGGCAACTTTTCTACCCCATAATTTGTGATGTGGGAAAGAAAAAAAAAATGGCTCTTCTTAAGTCTTGTCCCTCTTTATTTTCAAGAGGCAGCTGGTCTTTGGCATCAGTGCCTTCTGGTCTTCTGCAGTGAGCCCAGGGATTCTGTGCCCCAAAAGAACACAAGAAAATCAGGTCAAGGGAACTTGCATAGGTACACACATTTTTAAGAATGGCACGTTTAGCTTAATTTCTAACATAATTGAAAGACTCTATCTGTATTACAAAGCTAATGGGGCTAAACATGCCGATAGAAATAGAAACAAATCCAATTAGACCTAGTTTCAGTAAAGAAATGAGTACAAGAGAAAAAACCCCTACAAACCTGGAGAAATAAAGCAAACAGAGGATCTGCTTTATAAAAGTTGTCTTGAGTTAGGAATCAAGGTGACAGGCAGATTCTCCACTGGGCCTTATCTTATTATTATTATTATTATTATTATTACTATTATTATTTTAAACTTTATTTATTTATGTATTTATTTATTTTGTCTTTTTGAGGTAAGGTCTTGCTGTGCAGTTCAGGCTGGCCTTGAGCTCACTTTTGTGGCCCAGGCTGGTCTCAAACTCACACTGATCCTCCTGCCTCAGCCTCCTAAGTGCTGAGATTATAGGAGCGTGCCACCATGCCCAGCTCTTATTTATTTACTTATGTTATGGCTGGCTCAGCCTGCCCTGGGGGTGGGGCTCGCACAGCATGTGGTACTGGGGATCGAACTGCAGTTCCTCTGGTTGCCTAAGCTTGCCTAAGCAGGCACTTTAGACTGCTGAGCTATCTCCTCGGTCCACTGGGCTGTATGAGCCATAGACTGGTTGGGGCAATTCATGGTACCTACAGGGAGCTCCATTCTCACCCCCAGTAGTTATTGTTCCCTTAGGAGCTTGGCGCTGCCAACCACTCATTCACTGGGCCATAGTCACAGAGTGTTTCGCTATTTAATCACAGGCTTTATTCTGTGACCCTGTTCTTTTCAGGGAGCTCATATTGTCACAGCCATGAACTGACCCTTCATAACCCTAAGTCAGAGGCCCTTATAACTCCTAGCCTCGCCCTCTAGTCTGGCAGCTTTACTATGAGGAGGTGAAGGTGAGCTAAAACCTAGATTGCACCTCCGGGGTTTAGAGGCACCCGCTCCATTTCCCCCCTGTGGAGTGGCTATCACCATCACACTGTCTCCCACCTTCAGTCACCAGAGGGCTGAACACAGCCTGGGGGTTCTGAATCACACTGCTTGTGGGGCTGGAGTACCTTGCGGCTCAGCCGAAGGACACTGTCTCTTCCTGGTTTCTGGGCAGGCTGAGGCTTCTCTACTTCTGACTGACATGGGGCAGCCTGCCTTGACAGGCCGGCCACATTAGCCACCCTGCCGGTGGCCCCACTCCAGGGAACACACACCCACTCCTCTCCCACAGCTGTTAGGAAATTACTTTTCTGAGAGAGCAGGTGCTTCCTCAGGCTATGGGAAATCTGCTCTGCTTCCGCGGGCACATCCATCTGGCCACTCCAAGGAGGCTCCTTTGTTTCCTCCGTGAAGTGAAACCTTCACTCTTCTGCCTTCTTGCTCCTCAGGCTCTAACTCAGAAGCTTGTTTTCCAGCCAGGTCCTGTGAAGACTCCAGAGACAGACGTACATGAAATCCACTTATCATGTGTATAAATGCATGCGGCGGTATGCTAGTAAATGTTAGTGATCAGCTAGCTGTGGCTGGAGAAAAGGGAGGAAAAAAGCTCAGACTTGTAGCCTTTGCTTATTTCCATGGTGTTAGTGCCCTCGGACCTCCGTGAGGGAACTCCTGAGGAAGACAGAGTAGCCTGTGCAGAGAGGAAGGGGAAACAGGGCTACACTTAGGAAAGAGTTGCACTTCGAGAGTAGGCACCACAAATGTAGCTCCTTGGCACAGAGTGGATTGGGAGACTTTCTCAGTTGAATCGAAGACAGGGGTGGGAATTGAGATGCATGAGAGGATAGCAACAGGCAGGCCAGGTGAAAACTGCTGTTTCCCCAGCTTTGCTCCTTTCTGTAGGCCTTGCATAGAAAGTGCTGGGAAACCTTAGAATAAATGTAACAGTTGTTACAGTTTATGTCTGGATGTCCCCGCAAAGCTTAATGAACTTGTAGACAGGGATTTTTTTTTTTTTTTTAATATCAGACTCTACAGTGTGTGAATGATCCATGGTTCAGTGCTGGGATTAAAGATGCTGGGATTGAGGATGAGTGATTGGTGGATCAGTCCATTGATTAGATTGGCACCATGCTAATCCCAGCAAGCTGGATAAAATAAAAGGTGTAGAAAGAGGCTCGTCTTCCCCTTCCTCTCTTGTTACTTTTGCTGTCTTCTGCTGCTTTGAATGTTTGCCTTTCTGCCAAGCCACGCTGCCTTGGAGCCAGCTGATCATGGACTGAAACCACTACAAAATGCAAGCTAAGCAAACCTTGTCTCTTTTAAACTTTAGGTGCCGGGTATATTGTTCCAGCAATGAGAGAGAAGTAATCAAGACAACAATGTTAATATTCTTGATACTTAGATAAAAGATCTAATTCCTGAAAAGAGAGTGTGTTTTGTGATTTAAAATACTCATAGATGGGTAGAGATGTAATTCAGTGATAAAGAATTTGCTGGGATGTGCCAGGCACCAGGTTCAATCCTCACACTGCGAAAATAAGATGTAGCGAAATAAGCATACAATAATTTAATATTGCAGAATAAACAAAATTATACTGGAGTCCTTGGAGTTTTTAATCCCAGGGCAGGTAAGAGCTTTCCTCATGGAATACATTTTGAAGAAGCAATGAGTGGCAAAGATGAATTTGCCTTTTGATCCCATCCCGTTAGCAGTGATGGGCCAATGAATAGACTTAGTGGTTAATGGTGACAGCAGGGCTTCTGGAGCGAGTGTTTCTTGTCTTGGATCCAGAAGGCACAGAGGTATTGGAAGGAGCCAGGCCATGCCACAAATTCCATGGTGAGGGCCGCTTCACCTGACCCCGGGATTGAGGTCAAGGGTGAAGTCCCACGCATCTGTTAATGAGATGATTCATTTGCAGGTAAAGTAGCTGACCTTAAGACAGCTTCCCCCTCCCACAGTCAGTGTAAGGTCCCCCTCCCCGCCACTGCCACCACTCACAGAAGGTAGGGATTTCTCCCCCAGATGTCCTTGAGAATTCCACACTGAAATGAACCACATTAACTATATTTCACCCTGTGATTTTCCGAAGGGATTAGAATGGATTAGAACTGCACCTGCAGGCACCTAGTGGTTCCAATTAGAGAATTTGACCCCAGTGACAAGTATCTAGCTCCTTAGAGACCTTAATAAAAAATATAAATGAAAAATGAAATCGAAGTCCGACATTTTTATATGTTCTGTCAAGTTCCTCGCAGCTCTACAAATCTCTGATTCTGTTTTGACTGTAGTCTCTTCCAGGAGTCAGAGTGTTTGCCACTTATCACTCTCCAAGGGATTTGCAGTCTGTGTGTGTGTGTGTGTGTGTGAGCGCGCGTGCATGTGTGCGCGCGTGTGTGTGTGTGTGTGTGTGTGCCTGCGCGCGCACGCGTGTAGGTGGGTGTGGGGCCCTTCTGTTGTTCTGTGCGCACCCACAGCCACCACCTCTGCAGGCTGCAGCTGGTGTTGATGGTGAAGAAGCGCTGAGTCACTGGCTGCTCAGTGACCCTTACGTCACATTCCATTGTCCTTTCTTCCTTTCTAGGCATTGGAGCGTTCATTCAGTGTTTCTGTTTTGTTTTGGTTCTGCCTGCGGCCTATCCCTGTTAGGAAAACAGGGTGTAAAAACCGAGGCAGCTGCAGCTTCTGAACTGAGCTGTCCAGAGGGAAAGCAGGTCCTCGCCGCCCGGCTGCTGAGAACACCCAGCAGCCCAGATTCAAGGCTGAAGTTTCCACCCTAGTTTGGCTGTGAGGCCCCTGGGTGGGCTCCAGCTCACATTTTTCTGCAGCTCTTCCTGCTGTGCCAGTTTCAGCTGGAGCTGATGAGTTTTACAATCTCTTTAAACATTCTGAATCCAAAATTCTGTATGCCCTTTTAAGCAGTAACAGGTGGTGCCAATTATCTGTGTGACATCAATTTTTAGCATATACCCTGCTACATAAGGCTATACAAATTTGTTTAGATGACTATTTTTGACCTGATAAACTGTTACTTTATTCTTAATTTTTTTAGTTATTAAGAATAACTATCAGTGGGCCGGGCAAATAGCTCAGTAGAATAAGCGCCTGCCTGGCAAGTGCAAGGGCCTAAGTTCAACCCTCAGTCCCTCAAAAAAAAAAAAAAAGAATAACTATCAGGGTCAGCCAGATAGCGTGAATTAAAGCATTTGCTTAGGCAGGTGCAGAGGCCAGGGGTTCAATCCCCAGGGTGCTGTGCCAGCCCCATCCCTTGATGTGGCAATTGAGACTGGGCATGTTGGTGCATGCCTGTGAGCCCAGCACTTGCCAGGCTCAAAAACAGGAAGCATCACTACAAGTCCGATCTGTGTAGTAAGACCCTGTAGATCCTGTGTAATATGTAAAAAAAGAATAACTATCATGTAAAATTGGGAGAAATAAACAGAAAAGCATAAAAGAGGAAGTAAAAATTATCTAGCTACTTGAGAAGCTGAGGTGGGTTGATCACTTTAGACCAGGAGCTCAGATCCAGCCTGGCCAACACAGCAAGTTCTTGTCTCATGAGAAGTAAGTAAGTGAATACGGGATAACGCGGGGGCTGTAGTATAGCTCGGGGGTACAGTGCAAGGTTAGCATGCATGAGACCCTGGACTCAATCTTCAGCACCCAAAAGGACAATAAAAGACTATATCACTGAGGAATGATTACTGTTAACATCTTGATTTGTAATCTTCGGACATTTCATTTTTTCTATATATTGATTGATTGCATATACATTTTACATAACTGAGCACACATTACACATTTTATCTGAGCTAGAAAATATGGTAGGAATATACTTTTGTGTATTAGCCATATTCTAGAAGTATTATAGTTTAGTACAGTATGAACAAAGAAATGCCACTATGATGATGCTATCTTACATTCGCTTATTTGTTGTCCTTCTAGTACTAGCAGCTTCTTTTTGTCAGGCGAGCCTCACTTACAGGCCCCATCCCTTCCCCTTGCCTCTATAAGACAGCTAAAGCTACCTCAGGTGATTATCCAGTACTACTTCTAAGAACCTCTAAGGGGCATCAGTCTGGGTCAGTGGTTCTCATATTTGAATGTGTGTTAAAATTCCCTGGAAGGCTTGTCAAAAGAGATGGCTGAGCCTCACCCTTAGCTGCAGGCTCAGTAGGGCTGGGGTGGTGTTACAAGAGCCTAACCAATGTAGCCCATGTTGATCCTCCGCTAAGAATCACTGACAGGGAGGAATGGTTAAACCACTTGGTTACGCCAAACCCTTTCCCAATGTGCCTTGGCTACTTGTCCTTTTTCCTTATTGCATCATCTTGCTTCAAAATCTTTATTTTTAAATGTTACCTATTGTGTCTTCTTGCAGTGTCATCCATGCATACAGAGGAGAGAAATTATTTTCTTGGAACTGGGGGTATAGCTCAGCCTTAGGGTACATACTTGGCTTATGACCCAAGGCTCAATCCCCAACACGCCCCAATGGGTCCTATAAGAGTAGAAGCCAGAATGAATTTTCCCTCCCTGTTACTTTATTGCCTTCTCCTAAAGAGGTGGCTGAAGAGGAAATGCACAGATGCCCAGACTGTTTGTAGAAGGAAATGACACATTATCCTCTTCCCAACATCTGGTGATTCCGGAAAGACAGTCTGTCGGGCCCTGGTAATACTCTTGGCTGAGTAAAAGTCTGTGTCTTCTTTCCCAAGGGAGGCAGGGACAAGCCAAGGAGAACAAAAGCTATTTTCCATGTCAGTCCAAGGGAATGCCTTGAGGAGGGGGTCACCGGTCACTGTCTTGTAGTTCTGCTTTTTAAGTCAGGAGCACAAGCTTCCTTCTTGTCTGGCCCTGAGCAACAGGGCCCTTCTTACATTGCAAATCTTCATGGAGGTCTGAAAGATTTAAAAAAGCCCACATGGGTCAGACTGGCTTGATGCCAGGGTAGATGGAATGATTCAATGGGGAGAGATGGAAATGAAGACAGAGGGTGAGGCAGCTGGATCAGGCTGAGGGCTGCCACAGGGCATACTGGTGGTACAGAAGGACCCAGTGTTATCTGGCGGCACCTTGGTGGAAAAATGCACTATTTTGGGAGAGTTATGAATCAAACCCAAGGTCTCACTCAGACTAGGTAAGTGCTGTACCCCCGAGGTACTACACCTATCTTTATCCAGCCTGAAGGCATCCTCAGGGACTAAAGGCAAGGTAGAGAATGAAAAGGAGAGATAAGGGTGGGGTGCCTACAGCCCAAGGGGCTTCCTAGGTTAGCTGACTTCGCTCAGGGGAGAAAGAGAACCCTGTCCCCTACCTGGAGAGCCATGGACTGGGGTCTCTCCACTGACCCCATCCAGCATCTGATTCAGTGGAGTGTCGTTAAGTTAGGTCTGAGAACAGAAAGTCTTGGGGAATGGGTGAGGAGACTGACAGGCTACCTCTGCTTTAGCATGGGAGGACATTTGTTATGCCAGGATTTTGTTTTGTAATAGCCAGGGTACTCTGGTGAAAGCATTCTGGGAATTAGGCCTAGAAGCAGAAAGGGCATTTCCTCGTGTGGGTTTCCTGTTTAGGTCTGTGCTGAAATCCAAAGGATCATTTGGTCTCATAAATCCTCGAGACATGACTGGTGTAGATGCTCTGGCCAGATGCCATGGGAAAGCTGCAAAAAATAGAAGGAAACGAAGACATTCTCTCTCAGGATCCTGGTGGGTTGCAGGTTCCCTGTTTTCAGACAGGTACACAGAGGGGATTGGACTTGGGCAGATGACCATTCAGTTCCCCTCCAGTTTGACACTCTTAGATTCCATTTGCCTCTCCAGGGCCCGTGTGCAACTCAGTAAGGGGAGGTGCTGAGCGGTTCACCAACAAACACAAAGGAAGTTGGGGAAGTGTGTCTTCCAGGCTCCTTCACAGAGAAAAGGTACTTTTGAACACTGGTATTTCCCAGACTTTCCTAAACGTTTAGTGTATTCCACAAAATGGCTCAGGAGTGTTGCGGAGCCTTGTGGCTGGGTTCCACAAGTTTTCAGAGCCTCCCCCAAAATGGTGAAAAAGATATTTGTAAGGAGACATCATCCATTCAGATCTTTTTACTTCCTGTTTCCCTCAGTGTCTGCTTGTGCTCAAACTGAGCTCGGCTTTCAAATTTTTTGTTTACACGTAAGAACCATATTTTCTGTTCCTTCTATGACCAAATTCACAAATTCTGAGGCAGACCTCACTTGGAGATTGACCCGACATCAGGTCAGCTGGGAAAGCGATGGGGCAGCAATATCATTTGGATCTTGACATTTGGAATGTCTTCCAAAGGCATTAAAATCTTGTTCCTTAACCTGTGGAAATATTGGGAAGTACTGGAATGTTCAGGTGGCAAGGTCAAGTGGAAGGAGTCATTGAAGGTGTGCCCTTGAAGGGGATGTTGGGGCCCAGGGCCCTTCCCCTTTCTTCCTTTTATTTCCTACATGACATGAGGTGAGCGGTTTCCTTTGCTGCTCTGAAACCATGAGCCCATAATCAACCTTTTCTCTTCTTAAATTTACTCATCTCAGGGACTTATTAGAATTACACAGAACTGATTAATACAAGCAAGAACGAAACTTCTTCTGGGAGTGTTTTGTTGAAGTGGGAACATTCTCATTTTTGCAATGATATTTCTTGTATTTTATTATTTATCCTTGCTTGTACCAATTAAAAAATTATGTCATATGAAACTGTCTTCTGGGGAGGAGGGGAGATTACTAAAATAATACTGGGTAACATTAAGCTAATCGGCTTTGGTCTGGCAATTCAATGTTTTAGTAAATTAATTGGGTTTTCTCCCAAAGTGAGGGTAAATCCATTATGCAGCAACATTTCCCAAGACGAGACTGCTCCTTCAGTGCAGCACTGCTGTATCTTGGCAGTTGTGTTGGATGTGAATTCTTGATATTTGTCTGTGACCCGCAGACCCTCAAACATGTTCTTACAGGTAAGTATATCAGCAGAGGAAAATTACCTCCCAGGTCTCATCTGTTCTTTTTCAAATTTTGCTTTATGCATCTAAAATACAGTTCTTCTTTTCCTCCCCTCAACTCAGAGCTGACTTCCTCAATAAGGAAGTGGGAGGAAGAAGGACTGAAACAGTAAATTCTGCAATAGGAAGGACTACGCAAGTACGCTTTCTGGGTCACGCTGCAGGATATCAGTCCTGGGAAACATATATTGAAAATTTTTTATTTCGGTGAGCTGGCAAGATAGCTCGACAAACTAAGGGCCTGCTTAGGCAAGCACAGGGCCCAGCGTTCCATCTCCAGCACCCACGAGCTGTGCAGGTCCTGCCCCTAGGGGCGCTGAGCGGGTCACTGAGACTGGGCATGGTGGGCCAATCAGACCCAAGGCCTTATACATGTTAGGCAAGTCTCCTACTGAGTAAAACCTCAATCCCAAGCTGTTAACAAATTAGTCAGCAGGGTAACTCTGAAAGGTAATCCTCCTTAAATATGTGATATGCAGCTCAGACCCATGGGAATCCTCCTGTTTCAGCCTCCCCAGCGCTGGGATTATAGGTGTGTGCCACCACATTCAGTCTGAGTGGTCACCTCAGTGGGCCAGGGGTGTGGCCCTCACAGCATGTGGTGCTGGGGATTGAACTGGTCCCTGCATTTACCTAAGATATCTCACTGGCTCTAACATGTTTGTCTTCAATTATCATCAAGAAAGTCTCTCTCTCTCTCTCTCTCTCTCTCTCTCTCTCTCTCTCTCTCTCTCTCAACTAGGGAGATAGCTTAGCTGTCTGAAGAGCCTGTCTGGCAAGCTCATGGATCCAAGTTAGATCGTTAGATCCCCAGTACCACATACCATGCTGGCCCTGGTGGCAAGTCCGAGCCACATGGCCAGACCCTGTACCAAACACATAAATGAAAGATTGAAAAAAATAAAGTCTCTTTTTCTACTACCCCTATAGTAGCTGTTGAAAAATGGAGAAATATTCCAAAGGAAACTGAAAAATGCTGCTTTTCAACCAAAAGATAGAGGTTGTGATCCTATATTTGGCACTGAGGAGATTATATATCTACCTACCTACCTACCTACCTACCTACCTACCTACCTACCTACCCTACCTACCAACATATGGATCTATCTATCTATCAATCTATCTATCTATCTATCTATCTATCTATCATCTATCTATCTATCTATCTATCTATCTATCTATCTAAAATATTTCTGCCATTTTCAGAAATTTTGACTTGCAATACACTAGTATAATCATAACTCTGAAATATTTTCATAGAATACTAAGAACAGGGGCCGGCGAGATGGTTCAGTGGTCTAAAGCGCCTGCTTAGGAGGGCTCAGGCAACTGCAGGGACTGCGGTTCGATCCCCAGCACCACATGCTGCGCCAGCGCCACCACCAGGGCAGGCTGAGCCAGCCACAAAATGAATAAATAAAGAAACAAACAAACACAACCAGCAAACAAATAAATAAATAAATAAATAAAAAGAATACTAAGAACAATTCAAATTTCAATTCAGACAGTTATTGGCAGGTAGAATGACAGGTGATTGTTTTTTCGTACTTTCTATTTTTGCTTCCTAATAACCTTCCACACTACACATGAATTATTTCCATATTTGGAATGTAAAGCAAAATAAACTTTATTTATAAGTGAATTAATACATTGTGTGTGGGGGGGAGTTGGGGTTAGATTCCAGGCCTTCAGGCATACTAGGCACGTGCTCTGCTGCTCTGCTGCTGTGCTGTACCCAGCCTCCTCATCTGTTGTAAGTGAACATTTCCGTTGCTGTGTTGAGAAGTCTTCAGGTCCTCCTCTCACCCTAGTCATTTATCCTGGCATATCTGGGGTTCTATGGAGCTTTTTTAAAAAGTCCTCTGTAGCTTTTCCAGGACTGGACACATCCTCTTCAGACTTCAGCCAAAGTAAAGGAAGTATGTTTTGATAGGGAATCAGTTAGAGAGAAAGGAACGGACTCATTGAGCCACCAGATTGTTCCTGGATCTTGTGTTCACTGTAATTCTTGATGGCAGCCAATTAAAATTTGGCATGGAGCCAGGCCTGTTGGTGCATACCTGCAATCCCAGCATTGGGGAGGCTGAAGCAGGAGGAACCTTGTGAGTTCAAGACCAGCCAGGGCTACAAATAAAGCTCAAGGCCAGCCTGAACCATACAGCAAGACCCTGTCTCAAAAAGATCAAACAAAAATCTGGTATGGAAAATGGGTTTATAGGAAGAAAATTGTGCAGCTGATAGAATCTGAGGGAAGGCTGGGGAGTGGGGAGATAGAAATGAACAAAAAGCAAAAGAGGCAAGCCACAGTTATGATACAGCCACAGGACTGCGTCTTTAGGACTACTCAAGGGTGCCATTACCACTCGACATTTGTTATTATGCTTCCAAGCCTTGGGTTCCTGAGTGCTCCTTGCCGTGCTGCAGAGAACTCAACTCTAGCAGCCACTGCAGATGCCCTCTGCCTCCCAAGGTATCAGGTGCCCCCAGATCTCTGAGCCACTAAGCCTAGCTGATGTATTGGTTTCCTGGCTGCTGGGTAAAGAAGGAAACCATTCTCCTTCCCTCTCCTCTAAGCCTCTCTTCTCAAGGTTCCCTAAAGAGAAAAGATATTTAAAGGCTGGGCAGCCAGTGTACAGAGTGTGTTTAATATTACATACAGCATTTCCCCGCCCTACCCTTAACTACAGACTCAGTTACCTGTAATCAACCACATTTCAAATATACTGAATGAAAAGTTCCAGAAATAAAGCTGAACTTGGTGTTACAGGCCTATAATACCAGCACTCTGGGAGGTTGAAGCAAGGGATCCCAAGTTCAATCCTAGGCTGGGCAATTTAGCAACTTAGAGAGAGTCTGTCTCAAAAAAAAGTGGGGGGCTATGGATATATCTCAGTACAAAGGCACCCAGTTCAGTACTCCATATCTCAAAAAATTCATAAATAGTTCACCCATTTAAAGGTAACAGTAGGGGTTGGGGACATAGCTCAGTAGAATAAGCTCTTGCCTGGCAAGTGCAAGGGACTGAGTTCAATCCCCAGTTCTGGAAAAAAAAATAGGGGTTATTATAGCATATTGTTATAACCATCTTTTATTTTTGTATTAGTTATTGTTAATCTTTTGCTATAACTAATTTTATAAAATGATCTTTATCACAGATGTGCATATGTAAAACAGCACAGAATATCCATGATTTGGTGCTTTCAGCCCCCCATGGTAGTCCAGGAGCATACTCTGCAGACTGGGTTGAAAATCTAGCCCTCAGAAGGACCAACTTCTCTCATTGGAAACCACTCTAACCAATACAATACAAATAACTTTTGTTTTTTTCCACAAGGATCAGGAGGCAGGTGAAGAATCTCTGTTTGGCTGTGTGGCTACAGTTTGTTGCCCAGTCTGTCAGGCACACAGATTTCTGTAGGTCATTAGTTGAAGGAAGTGGGACATAGCAAAGCACTTGCAGGAATTTTTTGGTCTCCAAAGAACTTGCAGTTGAGTGAAATTGATTAAATAGACTGGTGTTACCACAGAGAAAGGCCCTGTTGGTGCAGGGAATGGGAAAGGAGAGGAAAACACAAGCATGGATCTTTTCTTGGCTTCCTTATTTGGGAACATATCTTTTTGCTTGTAAATGTCCAAACACTGCGGTTGAGTCCAGGGACTCAAAGATGAAATTTGAAGACAGAGTTGGTGCTCCTGGGGCAGTTGTTGGATTCCAAGGTGCCAGACACAGACCCCAAACTGGACTCTGCAGGAGAAAAGTGGTAGGTGGGGTTGACCTACTTGATAGTTTGGTGGCTTAGGAATGTTTCTCAGAAATCAGTGATTAAAACAGGGGAGAAAATCCTCCTGCTTTGGAACTGATATGGATACACTCACTTCAGAGTAAGTGACATAGGCTAAGAGCTGCAGGACATTTTGGCCTTATGTAATCTCTACATTGTGACAATTTTTTTTTTTCAGCGAGTTGCTTGGAGAATTTCAGTATTTTTGGATAGTTTTCATGTGCCTGCAGCCTCTTGAGAATTGCCAATGTATTCATAGAGAAAGAGCATTTGTGCTTAAGTAATTAGGTTTTTCAGGCAAACAGAGACAAGGAATATGCCTCTTAGAATTGCAAGCAAAAGAGCAGTCTATTTCTTTGAATAGTACGCAGCCTTGCTCTCTTGGTGCTGGGATCTTGTTCTTCCTAGGAGCCCACACCAGATGAGAAGCTCTGATCTTGGAGAATTTGAGAACCTGAGACAGAGCAGCTGTGTGCAGGGCTAGAACTGACTCACCGAACTAGGTGAGGTTTAATTCTCATTACGCAAGAACACCAACGTCATGAACACTGAAGAAATGATTCAAGGCTCATGACTCTCTTGGACTTGGAGGCCTCTTCAGTCCTAGGAAGATTGAAATAAGCCATCTGGTCCCTCTCCTCTAACCTGAGCATCTCTCCAAAGAAACTTTTAAAGGACAAAGTCACGGAATGCCTTGTGATGAATGTAATCATTATTTACTGCAAATGTACTATAAGTTCTATGCATGTGTATATAAAATATGTATATAAGAAATAAAAATAAATAAATAACAAATCCACACTACTTAGAAAAAAAAAAATAAAGGACAAAGTCACAAAAGAGTAGGCAGCGTGGGCGGTAGAGAGGATGTTCTACTTTTCTCTTGTTTCAAGGTTGCTGGGAATAGCTGGTAGGTAAAGTAGACTGCTAGCACAGGGATGATGCCCTTTCACATTTGGCTGTGTCCCTGGGTGATTGAAGCGTAATCATGGAACATAAATTCTCACGAGCCTGGTGTGGCAAAACTTTCATAGACTAGGGAGTATGGAGGCAGGGAGAAGGCTGGTCCTCTGTGGGCACTTTAGAGCTCAGGCCTGGACCCAACGCAGGAACTTGAGTGGAGAATAAACATCTTTGTTGCCAGTTTAGTTTGTTTGTACTAAAAGATGGATGGTTTTACTTTGTACTAAAAGATGATGTCTGAGTTCAGTCGCCGGTACCACCAATAAATAAATAAATAAATAAATAAATAAATAAATAAATAAATGATGATGTCTAGGGCCAGAGAGATAGCTCAGTAGCATAAGCTCCTGCCTGGCAAGCATGAAATTCCGAGTTTGATCCCCAGTACAGAAAAGAAAGAAAAAAAGAAAGAAAGAAGATGATGTCTATAACCCGACAATTAGGACTTGGTCCTAGTGTATACTTTTAAAAACATTTTTCTGAAATTTTTTTGCTTAACAGTGTGAAAAGGAGATCATCCACTGATATTCCCTGTCATCTACACAGTTTCTATGATGGCAGTATACCTTATAAATGTTTTTGTTTCAGTTTTTTAAAAAAGATAGAATCTCACTATGTTGCCTACGGTGGCTTTGAGTCCTGGGTTCAAGTGATCTTCGGACTACAGGCACATGCCAGTGGGCTAGGCTAGTTTTACACTTCTTACTGACTGTATGACTTTCAAGAAATTACTTGTGTTAGCCAGTTTTCTGTTGCTATAATAAAATACCTGAGACAAAAATACCTTAAACAACATAGAAGGAGGAAAGGTTAATTTTGGCTCACAGGTTCAGAGGTTTCAGTCCATGGTGGTGGCTGCCTCTGGGCCTGTAGTGAGGCCCAGCTTTGTGGTGAGATCATGTGGCTGAGCATGCTGCTTACCTCATGACAGCTGGGAAGCAAAGAGCAGGAGAGGGCGGGGCTGGAGGGCCAGCGTCCTCCTATGTGCACACACCCCATGACCTAACTTGCTTCGTCTGTGCTCTGCTTCTTCAAGGTTCCACCATCACCCAGCAGTGCCAGGGCTGACAACCCTAGCACATGGGGTATGTGGGGGTGGGGCATTTTAACTCCAAAGTATGCAAAGTCTTTCTTACTATTATTAGAGACAAAGCCTCGCTAAGTAGTTCAGGCTAGCTTTGAACTCACTCTGTAGTCCAAGCTGGCCCTAAGCTTGTGGCAATCTTCCTGCCTCAGCTACTTGACTGCTGGGATTACAAGAATGCACCACCATGCCCAGTTAGCTCCAAAGGATAGCACTAATTTTTCTATGCCTCTATCTGATCATTTGTAGAAGGTCAGTAGGAATAGGAATTATCAGCTGGACGTCCTGGTGCCCATTTGAAGTCCCAGCTATTCAGAACCTGAGGCAAGAGGGTTGCTTGAGCTCAGGAGTTTGGGGGAAGCCTGGGCAACATAGTGAGAGCCTTGTCTTAAAAAGCAAAGGAAACAGAACTGGCCAAATAGCCTAGCAGATTAAAGCACCTGCAAGCAGGCCCAGTGGCCAGAGGTTTGATCCTCGGGCCTGCCTGCGGTGCTGGTCCTGCCTCTGGGGCACACTGAGATGGCAATTGAGACCAGGCATGGTGGCGTGCACCTGTAATCTCAGCTCTTGGGAGACTATAAACAGGCAGATCACTATGAGTCTGATCTAATAGTGAGACCCTGAACACCCTGTAGACCCTTCCCTAAAAAGATACAAAAAAAAAAAAAAAAAAGAAAATAACATCTCATACGGTTTTTATGCATATTTAATACATTAAATCATGAACATAGAACTGCACATAGTAACTGCAAACAAGTGATTGCTTGACAGGCATCAGTGCCTGACAACACTGCATGTGGCGGGCATGTGCAAGAAAGCGGCAACACCCTCTTTGAACAAAGCCTGTCTGGAACACCAGGTAAACTTTTGCTCAGACGAAGCTCAGGAAATGCCACACCCATTTACTTTAATGGACTGAAATTCATCAGGCATCTGAGTGTGGAAATAATTAACTTATGGCTATAATATTAGCAGCCTGCTTGTGTTAGAATCTTACTGCCAAACACTTTGTTCCACTGACGTCTTTCCTAAGCAGCAGAGCAAAACAGTTGAGCTACAGCTACCCTGGATCTTCACAGTAAGACTGTCAGAAATAAGAGAGTAGCAGGGGGTTCTGTGGTATTTCTCATGCTGAGGTCTGTCAGCCACCACGATTTGGAGACAACTTGACCATTTGAGTTTATGTTTTTATAAAATAAAACTTAGTTTCTTAAGTCAGTTGTTTTTCAAATTGGGGCCTGTGGAACTTTTATGTTTTTCTTCATGCTGACGTATTACTGAAGTTTCAGGAATGCTGAAGTCGAAAGAACAAACGTCTGGACTTCAGACAGATCCATGTTCAGAGGGCTTCTATTGTTTCCTTGCTGGGAGATCCTGGATAAGTTATTTCGTCTTTCTGAGCTTCATGTTTGTCATCTGTAAATGGTGACAATAGCTCCCACAATTGTGTTATGAAGATGCATATGAGTGGTTTAATACACAGTTGAAGTTCAATATCAGTCATTTCTGATTCTTTTGTCTGTTTTTTCCTCCCCTAAAGAAAGAAGAGGGGTTATTTTGCCCTTTTTTTTTTTTTTTATAGTACTGGGGATTGAAATCAGGACCCTACACTTGCCAAGCAAGTGCTTATTCTACTGAACTACCTCCCCAGCCGCCTATTTTGTCTTTTTGAAGAGAAGAGGAACTCAGCTGAGATATTTGCTATATTTTGAATGTGTCTCCCAAAGCTGATGTATTGGTAACTTGATCCTCATGGCAACAATGTTAGAAGATGACGCCTACTAAGACATGATCAATTCTGCCCTTGTGAAGGGATTAATCATGCATATTCACAGGATCTCAAGAGTGGGCTTGTTTTCAGCTGCTTTTTGTTTTTTCATTGTAGAGTCTAGTTAGGCAGTTCAACGCATAGTGATTTTCTTGTCTCAGCCTCCCCAGCACTGGGATTACCGGTATGCACCACACCTGGTTTTGGTGGCTGGTTTGGCATGTGGTACAGGGATCAAACTCAGGACCTTGTACTTGCCAGGCAGGTGCTTGCACTACTGAGCCATGTCCCCAGCCAGAATTCTCTTTTTCTTTCTTTCTTTCTTTCTTTCTTTCTTTCTTTCTTTCTTTCTTTCTTTCTTTCTTTCCTTCCTTCCTTCCTTCCTTCTTTCTTTCTTTCTTTCCTATGTATTTGGTACAGGGTCTCACATGTGTGTGCCACCACACTGGGTTGAGGTGCCTGGCTCAGTGTGCCCGGGAGCAGGATTGGCGCAGCATGTGGTGCTGGGAATAGAACCCAGGTCCCTGTGCTTTCCTAAGCAGGTGCTTAGTCCACTGAGATATCTTGCCAATCCTTGAGAATTATTCTTTTAAACAAATTTAAATGAGAGTTGGGAGAGATCGTCTGGTCCGGTCTGGCCCAAAGAGGCATGAAACAGAACATTGCTCTAAGAGCTCAGGCCCAACACACTTGACTTCTTCCCCGGAAGCATGGTCATAGAAGCCCTCCAAATTTGGTTTTGGATGCATTTTTTCTCCTTTGCATGCCACCTCCTACCACAGCTCCCTGACTCTGCTGTGGGGCATCACCTGACTGATGAAGAAATGGAAGGAATACTTGGATCTTGGAGGCGATCCTAATTGCAAGACCAGCTGGAGAAGATAACCTAAAATAAATTTCAGTCATACAGGAATTTTGTTTTTGTCATCCTTTTTGAGAAAGGGTCTTTCTGTGTAGTCCAGCCTGGCCTTGAGCTCACTGTGTAGCCCATGCTGGCCTCAAACTCTGAGCAATCCTCCTGCCTCAGCCTCCCAATTGCTGGGATTATAGGCATGCACCACCATCCAGTAAGAATTTTTTTTTTTAAAGATTTATTTTATTTATTTATTTATGTTCTGGCTGGCTCAGCCTGCCCTGGAGGTGGGGCTGGCACAGCATGTGGTGCTGGGGATCGAACTGCGGTCCCTGTGGTTGCCTAAGCTTGCCTAAGCAGGTGCTCTAGATCACTGAGCCATCTTGCCAGCCCTGGAATTTTTTTTTTTAAAAAGATACTTCCTTTCCCAAATTAAGTTCTTATGCTAATTTATTATAACATCATCAACTCCTTAAAACACCAAACATGATAGCCAAGTGATATTCAGCAGTATCTTAGGCAGCAACCACATATGTAAACTATAGACGATGACATCATTAGTGACTCAATATAATTACCCCCTTGCCTGTAAACCCTGTCTTTCTTTCTAGGCATTCAAAACATATGATAGGCATTATCTTATTGCTTTCCTCAACAGTTTGTCAGGTATGTAGGGAGCAGGCATCATTACTGTTTTCATTCCATGCATACATGGTCAGCTTTCTTGGGAATTATTTCCCGAAAGCCCCATTGGAAATAAGAACAAGTGGAAGGAAGATGGCTGGAGTCCTAATTTTAAAAGCAGAACTTCCTGTGGGGCAACTTCAGGTCACAACATGGATATTTCTGATTTCAGGAGTTATTGGAACTAGAGAAAGCACCAAGGGCTAGTTATTTCCCTGCTTTGGTGGATATAGCGAAGAGAGTGGGATACCAGATAACTAGGTCACTGCAGCTGTTGCTGTCCCAACATCTATGGAGCACCTCAGTGTCTATTTCCTTTCCAAGATGGCAGTGGCATTATCTAGCATAGCTCAATAAAGGAGGACCGGGAGCAAATTCCATAGCTTCAATGTGATTCCATAGCAGTTTGTAGAGTTGTAGGGTTCAAGTTCCAGCTCTGACACTAACTGGCTGCACAGTTTTAAGAAAGTGTGTTTGTTTGCTTCTGTTCTGTTTTCTTTCTTTCTTTCTTTCTTTCCTTCTTTCTTTCTTTCTTTCTTTCTTTCTTTCTTTCTTTCTTTCTTCCTTCCTTCCTTCCTTCCTTCCTTCCTTCCTTCCTTCCTTCCTTTCATTTGTTCATTTGTTCATTCAATCTTTCTTTCCTTCTGAAGTACTTGGAACTGAGTTCAGGACCTCGTCCTTGCTAGGCAAAGTCTCTAAGCCACTGTGCCCATTGATTTGAGGAAACTTTTTATCTCTCTGAGTCTTTGCTCTATGATACCATGTGATGTTTTAATGCCTGGAACATTGGGTAACAGTCAATTCAGGGTAAGCATAGCTATCTTCTGAAACATTTAGCATTTCTTTTTGATGAAAACATTTCGTATCTTTTTTTGTTTATTTTAAGAGAGTCTTACTGTGTAGTTTGAGCTGGTCTTGAACTCGTTATGCATCCAAGGCTGGCTTTAAACTCCCAGCAGTCCCCTTGCCTCAGCCTCCTGTGGGCTGGAATTACAGGCATGTAGCACCACACCTAGCTCAGTATCTTTTCTTTTGAAGTACACAATAATTATCATTATCTACAATCATCTAACTGCGCAATAGGACAACAGAATTTATTTCTATCTTTTTTTCTTTTTGTATTTAGTACAGGGTCTATAGGGTCTACAGGGTCTTACTACATAGATAAGACTCCTAGTGATCCTCCTGTTTTCAGTCTCCCAAGCACTGGGATTACATGGGCATCACCGTGCCCAGTCCTAATCACTGTCTCAGAGTGCCCTGGGGGTGGGACTGACACCATAAGCAATGGATGGAACCGTGACCACTGAATTCTGCCTAGGCAGGTGCTTTAGTCCACTGAGCTATCTGGTTGGTTCTGTTTCTCCTATCTTAGTACCCACTGACTTTCTCTATTTGTTGTCTGCTATGTGGGCCCAATATTTACTACCCAAAGGCTATAATGATGAAAGGAGAGCATACATTTATACTAATTTATATACAGTAAAAAATTATTATGAAGATTCAATCACTAAACTTACATGCCTGATTACAGGCTGTAGTTTCTTATGGGGTGGGGGTGGGGGGCTATTCCCAAAGGGTTATCAGTGCAATGATCTTGCCTTCAAAGTATAAATTATGTATCTCCCCAAAAAATCAGAAGAAAAGAAAACAAAGAGGACAAAAAAAAAAAGCCTACAGCTACAGGTATATGAAAATGTCAAGAATGCAGCAAGTATGGCCTCTGTCTAGATGGTGAAATTCAAGTTTAAATACATGGGAAGGGGCAGGAAATGTAGAGAATAAAATTTTCCTGTGGCTTCTGGAATGCAGGCCTCTTGTCTAAGATCTTGGAGGTAAAGAATTCTATAGGAAGCATTTGTTTAGCTAATTGTAGGCAGAACTTGGCTGTGGGTAGACCAAACATTGCACAATGTTATTGCTTCTTCAACCAAGATACGTACATACTTAAACCCAAGGGCAAAGCCGCAAGACTTGAACGCCTAACCTTTAAAACAACAAGACAGCTTCTTCAGCTGCTAGGCATCCAGTTCTTGTTTACCAGGACTAGGAGTTCTCATTAAACAGAGCCCCGTTTGTTCCATGACCCTAGCAGAATAACACCGAGGAACCCAAAAGAATATCTATTTTAAAACAGTGTATGTGGCACCGAGAGGATTCTGTAGCTCTGAATCAGCTCTTTACCTCATGGCAGAACTCACAGGCTTGCAGAGTTAGGTGGAAATCAGGCTGGAATGTGTGGGGCTTCTATTTTTCTGTAATGACATGTTGTGAGGAGAACGAAAGCAATTTTCTTGGACGTTCCTGTGAAACCAGTGCACTTGCAGTGGTTATTTTTCGGTTTACAAAACTATCCCAACCAGACCCAGGGCCTGCTGCCATCTCTGGGTGCCAGCCCACCAGGCCACAGAGGTCATTTGTCCAAGATTTTAGTTGAAATCAATACCTTTCTCTTGGCATATGTTAATCTCCTCTCTGAGCAGTCAAAAGGTGGATTTTTATCCCTCATTATTTATCTGAAGTAATTTAATGATCACATCAGAAAAATGGTTGTCTTAAAATATAACTGAAAGTTGAAACAATTTTTTAAGGAAAAAAAAAACAACAAGGAATAGGTCTGTTTCTATACTCAACTGTGAAAAATCCATATATTACGATCTGAAAAGGAAAAATAAAGAGTCCATGGAATTCTATGGCAAAAAGGCATGAAAATGTTTTTCAAAATGAAAAATAATAACATTAAAGATAAAAAGGCCCTCAACTGTATTCTCTACAGGTTTGTAGGCAAGCTTTGCCAAAATCTGCTTTCTGGAACCTTTCCTCTAGACCTGGCTCCTACCATTACATTTGGCTAAGGGAGAAAGGCTTGGAAGACCACGGCTTGGAATGTGTGAATGTTAAAATCAGACATCTTTCCTTTTCTTTTATAACAAAACAGGCTTTTGGTTTTGGCTATATACATGTAGGCCTTTCAACACTGTTCTGGATCTTTTCTTGTTACAGATAAGAACTATGGAGGGAGTCTTGATATTTTCTGTTCATTTTTTTTGGATGACCACCCTTCCCTCTCTCCCAAGGCCCTTGAGAAGCAAACAGGCACTCTTTCTTTCCATGCTGAAATGAAGAAATGACTTGAGTGAGGATGTACTGACCTGTGGAGGGCCACAAAGCAGATTGGAAGAAGATGCTAGATTAGATGCTTACAATTTTCATGATATCCCCAGGGCCATACACCAGGCCCACAAAGCCAAAGTTTTCTAAGACATTGAGGGCCCAAGACACATGCTGATCCATAGGTTGAAATGTGACTTCAAACTAGGGCAGCCCTAGGCAGAGAAACTAGCTATGAAACTTTAAAATAATTATCACCTGCTGGGACAGAGTTATAACTTAAAATTGTCTTTCATGGATTATTGTAATTTATACCACATTAAAACTCAGACAGGGTAAAATTCCTAATCCCATGAATGCTAAGCAAACAACAAATGTAAAATACATGTCATATATCATGTGTCACACACTTAGCAAGAAGAATCAGGAAATTACAGAATCTGATTATTATACCATGGGGAACTGTGTTCTTAGGAATCACCAAACCTGGAAGATGGTGTAGTAACCATTTTACATAGCAGCAGCTGCAATAAAAACATCGTTCCCAGGAAAAGGACAAAAACTGAAATTATTTCCATGGAATCTTGGAGTCAAGGTGAACTCTTCATGCTTGAGCGGTATGTAGAACCATTCAGGAGGACACTGGGAAGGGACATAGCCAGAATCAGGGAATGAATGTGTCTATTTCAAGGAGCCACAGTAGATCGAGAAACATAGTTCTCTGCAACTGAATTCTTACTGGTACCAGGAAGAGGACTCATGGATGGAGGAGTGTGGCATATAGGGCAGGGTGAGACACAGATCAGGATCAGTAGGAGACACCCTCACACGGGCAATAGAGGGGTCAGGAAGAACCAGGGCTGAGAAATTTCTATTGGCCACAATCATCTAAAGCAAAAACAGAGCAACACTGTGCACATTTATAGCTTCTGTTATGAATACACTTACCACTGTTAATTGTTCATAAATTTTATTCTATTGGTACACTAACATTATACTATTTCTGTTAGTTTCATAAAATCAGATTAAAACTTTTTGTTGCACAATTAAAGGTCGCTATTAGGAATTTGGATAAGAGATGGCAGTTGAATGAGAACATTAGCATTTACTTTCTTTTCAAAATTTCTAAAGTGTAATTAAAATGATTTTAGAGCATATTATAAACCACAGGGACAAAGAAGATAGGAGAGAAGATAAAAACAAAATTTTGGACGGTAGACAGCACTGAGTTGAGTGGTAACTACCTTGGAATGCCAAATTTTATGAGAAGTTGGGAAGCTGAGAAAGAGATTAATTTACACTGAATCCCTAGAGTCTTAGAAATCAGTAACTGGAATTGCTTCCTGAAATGAGATTTGAACATGAGCTAAAATCAGCAAATTGGGTAAAATTGTACTTAAAAAGCACTTAGGTGAAGGAGTAAATAAATAAATACTATGATATGTTACATTAACACAGTAGAATACTACTCATTAATAAAAGAAATGAAGCTCTGATGCCTGCTACATTATAGGTAAACCTTGAAAGCACGTGAAGTGAAAGAAGCCACTGATGAAGGATCACATATTGTGCGATGCCACTTACATCAAGTGCTCAGAATAGGCAAATTAATATAAACAGGAAGTAAATTAGTGGTTGCCTAGAACTAGAGGAAGGGAGAAGAGCATGCTAATAGGTGTAGGTTTTCCTTGTGGATTATTAAAATTTCGAGGGTTCAAGCCAGGTATGGTGGTCTATGCCTATAATCCTAGCACTTGGAAGGCTGAATCAGGAGGATCATTAACTCTGAAGACAGCCTAGGTAGCTTAGTGACTTAGCAAGACCCTATCTCAAAATAAAAAATACAAAAGGCAAGGGTTGTAGCTCAGTACAAAGGCCGTAGGTTCAATCTCAAAAATAAAGCCTGCAATACAAAAACCTCTAGGGGAAGGGCCGGCCAAATAGCTCAGTGGATTAAAGGTGCAGGGATCGGGGGTTCTATCCCTAGGCCTACCGTGCCAGCCCCATTCCAGGAGTCCACTGAGAAACAATTGAGACTGGGCATGGCGGCTCGCACCTGTAATCCCAGCTCTTGGGAGGTGGATCACTATGAGTCTAATCCAGTAATGAGGCCCTGAACACCCTGTAGACCCTTCCCTAAAATACCCCAAAAAACCACAAAAAACAAAAAAACCTCTGGGAAAATACTGGTAAGGCAGGAAGCTATGCCAGGAGTTACAGGGAAAACCTTTGTACCTTCAGCTCAATTTTGCTGTGAAGCTGAAACTACTGAAATAAGTAAAATCTATAATAAGTTAATAAATAAACATATAAAAAGATGGATACAGCCTCTGATATAATGGAGTATACTTTCTAGGTTGTATTATTCTTCAAACAGAAAATGTCCATGAGTACCTTCACAAAATGTAAAAAGTTGATTCTAAAACTCAAGGTACTGGGTGAGGACAAACTGGATAAGTAGGTGGTTCTCTCACAAATGTGCTCAACACAGCTGTCTCTCTCCAGGTGCATGCGAAGGTCCTCCTCACCATATGGCACCTGCCATCCATACGTCACCTAACCACAGAACTGGTCAGCTCTCCCCATCTGTGAGTTGGGGAAAAGTTGTATCTGTGCTGAGCATTCTTGTTATTTGTCTTCTGAACAACATAGAAGAACAATTACTTATATAGCATTCACACAGCAATAGGCAATATAAGTAATTTAGAATCAACTTGTTAATCATATATAGGAAGACAGGCATAGATTGCATGCAAATATTATATAAGAGACTTGAGCATCTAAAAAGATCTGGACATGTCTAGGATCTGAGAACCAATCCCCCACAGATACCAAGGGCTGATTATATGACTAGGTATAGAATAAAGTAGAATTTTTGCACCAAGAGATTCTTAAAGTTTCAAAAAAAAAAAAAAAGTCAAATTCCATTTGTTTTACAAATGAAAGTTCTGGGCCTCGCAGAAATTCAGTGCATTAAAGGTAAAGGGAATTTGATGGTAGAATATGTTAGTTATTTATTTATTTATTTATTTATTTATTTATTTATTTATTTGGTATAGGGTCTCACTACACAGTTCAGACTCTTAGTGATCCTCCTGTCTCAGCCTTCCCAGCACTGGGATTACAGGCATTTATTTATTTATTTATTTATTTA
>PVKN010000791.1:0-12692 GCA_004027915.1 Capromys pilorides | reverse complement strand
GTATTTTCAACAATTCTTTTAAATCAGTGTCATGTGGACTATAATTCAATTAGAAATCAACACAAAGGTTTTCATATTTATGTATTTTTGAATCCTAAATACTCACTCCTGAACTGGGAGTGGCTCGTTAGTAGAGTACTTGCCTTGTATACATGAGGCCCTGGGCTCAATTTGCAGCATACCTGCGCCCCTAAAATACTGTCAAATAGCTTGGAATTAAAAAGGAAGTCACAACAAAAACTATAAAAATGTTTAGAATGTAGGGATGCACCTAAAGCAGTGTCTGAAGGTAAATGTGGAACCTTAAATGCTTTTATTAAGAAAAGCTGAGAATAGCTGGGCATGGCGGTGCATGCGTATAATCCCAGCACTTGGGAGGCTGAGGCAGGAGGATCAGTATGAGTTCGAAATCAGCCTGGGCTACAAAAGTGAGCTCAAGGCCAGCCTGAACTGCACAGCGAGACCCTGTCTCAAAAAGAAAGAAAGAAAAAAAAAAAAAGCTGAGAATAAACAAATTAAACTTTCGATGTATAACATAGAAAACAAGAGGATAGTAAGAAAGTAGAGAAGAAAAGCATATTAGTGCTTCAATAGCAAAGAATCATAAACCATGTGGCTTAAGCAATAGAAATTTATTGTCTCCGTAGTTCTTGAGGCAGGGCTACGTGCCCTGTGCTAGGAAGAAATTATTCTGCATCTCTCTGTTTCTGGTTGCCTCAGGTATTCCTGAGCTTAGAGACTGGTCCTCCTATCTTCACACTGTTTTCCACAGTGCTCAAGTGACCCTTTTTTTCTGCAGTGCTGCTCCACCGCTCAGCTGGGTCCCTGGCCCCTCACTCGTATAAGAACCTGGGCTCACTGGATTAGAGGCCCTCCCTACTCCAGTTCGAGTATATCTTGGTTTAACTAATTGCACCCTCAGTGAGTCTATCTCCAAATAAAGCTACATCGGATTATGGGGTGGGGACTGCAATATACCTTTGGGAGAGGGTACAGTTTGATCCACAGCAGAAGGCATCAATAAAAGTGAGAGGAAAATCAGCTAAAACTGAAAACCAAGTCAAAACAGAGTAAACGAATACAAACAAGTTAGTTTTTAGAAAAAAAATATACGAGCATATATTTTAACAAGGCTGGTCAAGAAGCAAAAGGGCACAAATAAAAAAAAAGATTCAGAATCATAAAGATGAAATTACTGTACAAACAACGAATCTATAAAATCGCAAATTACTATAATACAAAACATAGTATTATTACCTTTAAGCCTATCTTTTTTTTTTTTTTTTTTTTTTTTTTTTCAGAACCAGGGATCAAACTCAGGACATTGCACTTGCCAGGCAGGCACTTGTGCCCCTAAGCTATCTCCCCAGCCCCTAAGCCTATCAACTTGAATATTTATTTATTTAGTTAGTTAGTTAGTCTTTTTGAGACAGGGTCTTGCTACGCAATTCAGGCTGGCCTTGAGCTCACTTTTGTAGCCCAGACTGATCACGAACTCACACCAATCCTCCTGCCTCAGCCTCCCAAGTGCTGGGATTACAGGCGTGTGCTACCACGCCTGGCTATACAACTTGAAAATTTAGATGACATAGATAATTTTCATTAAAGTATGAATTGATAGCTCCTCACATTGACATGTGAGTTTTTCTTTTTGTCTTATGGTAGGGGTGGGAGGGTGGGAGTGGGAGTGGGGCCCTAGGGTGGGAGGGCTCTCACATATCAAGCAAGTGCTGTGCCTCTGGGTTTCCTGCCACCTCACCACGTAATTGCTTGTGGCGACCTTTCAGTTTGAATTGATCCTCACTAGATGCTAACCTCTGTCTTCTGGAGTTCAAGATTTAGAAAAGAAAAAAAAAAAGCAACAGAGAAAAAGCCCAGGAAATTGAATTGGGAATTTGGTAAAACAAAAGCTAGTTCCACTTGATTATGACCCTGACAATTACACTTGCCCTGCTACTCTTGTGGAGTAATGACAGTTGGCAGTGGGACTAGCAGATCAGCTCAGAAAAACGACATCCGTTGGATTGAAGGGATCCTGAACAAATATGGACATGCTGTTTAGACATATATTTAGTATACAATTCACATTTATTTTTAAAGCCGATTCTATGAATCTTGGAAGGAGTAGCACTTTGGTTTATTTTTAAAAACTTGGATGGGTAGTTGATCACATAATATCTCTATTTATAATAGTTATGTCTCTTCCCATGGCTTATACTGGACCTTATTTTCAGAATTGTAAAAGAGACTAAAAAATGTGCCTTGAGCCAGAGGGGAGCTTTGAGGTTAGAAAAACAATTTCTTGAAACTTTCAATTCTAGCCATTAAGTAAATACTTTGAAATATTTGAGCACACAAGGCATATAGTCTTACTTGCTCAGATATTTCTGTGTGGATATAAAAATGTATATGCGAGAAAATGATAATGGAACTACTGACAGATGCTTTGGTGCAGCTGCAAAACACAAATATTTCTTGATATCCATTCATAGTTCACTTAAGAGATACAGATCTACAAACCTGCTGAGCTGGCATTTCGCTTCTGCGCTGCTTTCTGTCTGCTTCTTAACAACGGGCTATGCATTCCACATATGATCGACATTTTATTTTAACAACCATGTTCTTGGCTTTATCCTTTTCGTGTCAGCGTTACTTTTTTAACAGTCTGTTCATAGGGATTCCTCAGCTTCAGACTCTCACTCATTTTTTCTTCCCCCTCAGAAATGTCTTGTAATTTTGTTTATTGTTTCTTGAAGTGTGGTTCCAGCTCACTGTTTCCTACAAATGAAGACCTTTTCCCAGAGGGAAGCAAATTAGGAGAGTTATTTTTCAGGGCCACTTCAAAAACATTTAAATGCAAACGCAATTGCTCACATTCCTTCTGCTTTCGCTTCTCATAGTTGACCTAAAACTATCAAGACACTGCCAAGGCTAAGAGCTTTTGTTCCTGTGATAGTGGCTTTTCATTTTTATATACACAGTTCTATGGGATGTCCTAGAGCTATGTAATGCCCAGGTGCAAGTCATGACAGAGTTGTGCTTCCGTGTTTATTAGGCTCTTTGACTTCTCATGCGCATGTCCATCTAGTGTGCTACCTTTGCTTTTACTGGTCACCATCTGATAATTCATTCCTCCTGTGTTCCTCTTATCCAGTTGATAAACTGAGGGCTGAAATTTTAGTTTCCCAAGGCCACACAGCGAGTGAGGACACAACCGAACTAGATTTGATCTCTGGATTGCTGTCTTAGGGGATTCTCTGCCGCCCTTAACTGCCTTCTTAAGGTTCATCTCAAATGTCTATCTAAAAAGCATTCTTTTTTTTTTGCGGGACCGGGGTTCAAACTCACGACCTTGCACTTGCCAGGCAGGCACTTGTGCCATGGAACTATCTCCCCAGCCCCTTAAAAAACATTCTTGAAGCCTTGAAATAGAAGTGTCTAGGGCCGGTGAGATGGTTTAGTGGTCTAAAGCACCTGCTTAAGAAAGCTTAGGCAACCACGGGGACCACGGTTCAATCCCCGGCACCACATGCTATGCCAGCCCCACCCCCAGGGTAGGCTGAGCCAGCCATAAAAATAAATAAATAAATAAATAAATAAATAAATAAATACTAAAGAGATCACTCAAAAAAAAACCCCATAAATAACCCACCAAAAAAAAAGTCATTAAAAAAAAAAAAGAAGAAGAAGCGGTCTAGCTGGGTATGGTGGCACACAGCTGTAATCCCAGCACTCAGGAATCTGAAGCAGGAGGATCAGTGCAGGTTCAAGGCCAGCCTGGGCTACATAGTGAGTTCAAGGAAGAAGCCAAAGGACCAATTGATCATGGACCAAAACTTCCCAAACTATAAGCCAATATACTCTTTTTCTCATTAAAAGTTGAGTATCTCAGATATGTGGTGGAGTAATTAAAAAACTAACACAACAGATCTTATTTCTCTTTGTAGTATTAAGCTCCTTAAGGTTGAAACCTGCTTTATTTGGTTTTATGTCTCTTATTATCACCTAGCCTCACCTAGGTACCCAATGTACACTGACTGAATTAATTAAATCAGTACTTTCTGGCTTCTGGATACTTTGTGGCCATGGAAAGCATATAGAACTCACTACAAATAAGCACACTAATTGACTTAGGGAATTCTTCCCCATTTGCATGATTCTAGAACTCCACTTTCAAACACACCTTTCTAAAGTAATTAAAATGTTTTATACTTGTATTTTCCAATATAGTACCAACAGCCATATATGATTATTGTGCAAAAGTGAATCTATTATTATTATTATTTATTTTTATTTTATTTTTTTGTCTTTTTGAGACAGGGTCTTGCTATGCAGTTCAGGCTGGCCTTGGGCTCACTTTTGAAGCCCAGGCTGGTCTCGAACTCACACTGATCCCCCTACCTCAGCCTCCCAAGTGAGGAATGTAATATTATTAATGTAATATTTATTTATTCATTTAATGTATTTGGTACCGGGTCTAGAGGGCCTACAGGGTCTCACTATGTAAACTGGACTCTCAGTGATTCTCTTGTTTTCAACCTCCCAAGCACTGGGATTACAGGCATGTGCGACCACTTTCAGTTGCAATTGCTGCTTCAGCACTCCCCAGGGGTGGGGCTGGCATGGGACGCTGGGGATCAAACCTCGGCCACTGCGCTCTGCCAAAGCAGGTGTTTTAGTTCTCTGAGCTACCTGGCTGGCCCTTTAGTAATGTAATTTAAATGAACTTATATTTAAGCAGCCATGTGTAACTAGTATTTATTATATTTAACAGTACAGTTCTAGACTATGCTGGCATCTTATTTTGATACGTCTTCTCTCTTTCTTTAGGCTTGGTTATTCAATTCTAGATTGCCTGCTCAGTGAAAAATGGTACTGTTGTCCAGATTTCCACTATCTGTGTTCCTTCTCAACAGAAAGATGAGATTCATAAAGCTTTTCTTAACTACTCTGTTATGGTTTATGTCTAGCTGTCCCCCCAAAGCCTCATGCAATCATGGGGTGGGGACTTCTAGAGTTTGAGACTTGACTCATGATCCACTGGGATTATGTGTTTTAGCACTGATGGGACTATGGGTCTGAGTCCTTCTGGGATTATGGGTGTGGCCTAAGGCAGAGATCCTGAATGTAATATAAAGAGAGACAGAGAGACAGACTCAAGCTTTTGCTCTCTGCTCCCCTAGTTGTTCCGCCACCATGAACTGGATGCTCTCTGCTCTGTTCCACTCAGCCTTGGGCCGGCCGAATATGGACTGAAACCTCCAGTAACTGTGAGCTAAATAAACCTTTCCTTCCCTCTATTTGGGTGTCGGGTATTTGTCCCAGCAATGAGTAAAAAATAACTAAGACATATTCCAACCTTTGTTGACCTTAGAGTAGGTAAAATGTTTAGATGGCACATTATTTCTTGATGCTGAGGGTTGAGTCTAGGACCATCCAAGGCATATGCTATACGTCTGAGGTACAACCCATCCCTTTTTATTTTGTTTTGAGATGGGCTCACTAAGTTACCCAGGCTGGTTATGAACTTGCAGTTTTCTTCCATCAACCTCCTGGGTAGGTGGGATTACAGGCATGCCACTACTCTGCCCAGTCAAGGTTGTCTTTTGAATGTATGTAATGCTACTCTGCTTCCATTGATGAGATAACAAAAATAGATGTTAGTGTTGAGTTTGAGCCTATGGAATTACTTTGCTCTACCTTTCCCTCTTCCTTTACCACCCGGATGATACTTTAGCAAGCCTGAGTTCTAGCAGGAACTAAGCCTATGGCAAAATTCCTGCTGACCACACCCTGTGTGAGAACACAGAGCTCTGGCAGGGTTTAGCAAATTAATGCTAGCTGCACACTTTGGAGGCCCAACCCTGGAATCCTGTCTTCTGCAGAGCCGTCCTATCTGCTTTCGCACAGTTTACAATGCCCACAATGTGCAAACAAAGGAGCCACAAGGTTGTTGTCTTTGTGGGACAGGAATTCCAGCTGGCAATAGTTAATCCCATTTTTCCAGTTGTTTTAGCATGTGTTACATAAGGGAATCAGTTCCAAGACAAAACAAGAAATAAAATGCTTTTGATGGTTAAAGTGCAAACATAAGAGTTAGAGCTGACTGCTCCTTTCAACTTTTTACTTACATAGGATGTATTTGCTTAAGCATTTTATCTGTCCTACTTCCATAAAGCCACAAAATCTAGTGTACTACTTCCTTTACTATTATTCTATTTTATTTCTGCTCTATTGTTCCTTCTTATTTCTGCTAATTTCCATACATTTAAAATATGTTTTCAGTTTGCCTCTGAAAATGCTTATGAGTTGTATACACATCCACATAGACAATAAATCATGTTTATAGAACCAATCAAATGTGGCATTCATTCTTGGCTTGCAGTAGTTAAATTTTTCAAGGCTTTTACTTCTGTTTTAAACTGCAACCCACTGTTCACAGAACAGGTAGGTCAAAGGTAAAGTTCTGTTTATATGCATTTGCCTTCGACTGGGTATATCTAGACTGAACCTGAGTAAAATTAAGAAAATAACTTCTGTAAAGTTATTTAAGAAAATAACTTCAGGGTAAAACTGAAAAAAATAATTTCATCCTCATTTTTACTAGCAGTACTTAAGAAAATGTGTTTTGTAGTCTCTATGGAAACTGCCCAGGATAGAAATACCATAGATGACATTAATCTGGTGATTGCTGGCGGTGTACTTATGGTATAAAAATACCACCAAAATGCTGGTGATTTGCAATTTATATGTCTGCTTCTATCCTCAATGCTGGGCTCATACATGCCGTTTCCACTAAGGTATCTATTGAGTTTCTCACACTTAACTTTCGTGAAAGAGCACCATTTGTCCTACAGCCTTGACCCTTGGTGTCCCTCCCCCTCTAGTTAGCCCCATTTCACAAACTAGCATAATTATTCACCTGCTTCGTCATTCTGCAAGTTTTGGCAAATGTGTACAATCTTTCAAACATCATTACAGTTAAGATATAGAAGACCCTCACTGTTATAAAATATTCCCCTGAACTTAGGTTTTGTTCTCCAACCCAGGCAAACGCTGATCTATTTCCTATTTCTAGAGTGTTGTTTTTTCCAGAATGTTCTAGTCATATTATGTCATCTTTCCAGCTCATTCACTTGTCATAATGCATTGAGATTCTTTCATGGTGTGGGCTGGCAAGATAGCTCAGCAGTCTAAAGTGCCTGCTTAAGCAAGCTTAGGCAACCACAGGGACCATGGTTCGATCCCCAATACCACGTGCTGCGCCAGCCCCACCCCCAGGACAGGCTGAGCCAGCCATAATATAAGATAAATGAAGTTAACATGAGTTTCTTTCATGGTGGAGTGTTTCTATTGCTCATTTCTTTTTATTACGGAAGAATGTTCTGTGATATGGGCGTACCACAGCTTGCATACCCAGCTAGTTGCTGAAAGACATTCAAATTTTCCTATTTGGGGTGGTTACTAATAGAGGTAGTATAAACATTCCTAAGCAAAGTTTTGAGTGAGCATACATTTTCACTTTTTTAGGGTAAATACTCAGAGAGGCCTCAGTAAGTTGCTAGATAACTATATGTTTAACTTTATAAGCTATTACCAGTTTTCCAGAACAGTACCATTTTATATTTCTACCATCAATATACCAGAGATCCTGTTTCTCTGTGATCTCACCAGCACTTACAGTGTCACTGTTTAAATATTTTAGTTGTTCTCTAATATATAGAACAACTAAATGATTAGATATAGAATTTAATGATGCTTTTAATTTGCATTTTTGTAATGGCTAATGATGTCAAACATTTCCTTGTGTGCTTATTTGTGATTCATACACCTTCTTATGTAAAATGCCTAAGAAGTCTCTGTTTTCTAATTAGACTGTTTTTCTGACTGTTGAATTTAGACAATTTTTAAAAAGCTAGAAGTATGTCCCCTGTTAGGTATGTGATTTGCAAATATTTTCTTCCAGCCTGTGTCTTGTCTGAAAAACCTAAACATTGCTGTTTAGAGCACAACAGATTCATGGTAAAATTGAGTGAAAGGTCAGAGGTTTCCCACTCAAGGCCTGCTGCCATAAATATATACCATCTCCTGCTGGCAACATCTCTTACTAGATTAAAAAGCAGAGCCAAGTACAAGGTTGTCTAGGGTTTTTTTTTTTTTCCCCTAAATTATTATTGTCTAGTAATTTTATAGTGTGGTATTTTACATTTAAGCATGTGATCCATTTTGAGCTCATTTTTGTGAAGGGTGGAAGATCTGTGTCTAGATTTACATTTTGGCATAAGGATGTCTAGTTGTTTCAGCACTCACGTTGGAATAATCATCTTTTCCCATTGTATTGCCTCTGTTCCTTTTTAACCTTTTAAAAAAAATTTAAAGGTTTGCTTTGGCTCATAGTTTTATTTATGTATTTAGTTTGGAGGAGCAGGCTCAGCCCACCTTGAGGGTGGGGCTGGTGTAGCATGTGGTACCAAGGATCAAACCGGTCCACTGCGCCTGCCTAAAGGTGCTTTAGATCTCTGAGCTCTCTTGCCAGCCCCTTAACTTTTTTAAACATTGATTGATTGATTGATTGATTGATTGATTGACTGATTGCAGGATCTCGCTACATGGCTCTGACTCAGTGATCCTCCTATCTCAGCCTCCCCATTGCTGGGCTTATAGGCATATACAAACACGCCTGGTTTTGATGGCTGGCATGGAGCACATGGGGTACTGGGGCTGGCATGGCATGTCGTACCAGGGATCAAACCTGGGTTAGACCACTGAGCTATCTCCCAAGTCCATTATGCAATACAAAAATGTTAGGATTGTATTGCATCTATGGTCAAGTTTGGAATACCTGATATCTTGACAATGCAAGAACATGGAATATCTCTCAATTCATTTAGTTCTTTTCTTCATATATCTTTTGTATATATTTTGGTAGATTTATATTTAAGTGTTTCATTTGAGAGTGTGCTAATATAAATATATAATGTTTTAAATTTAAATTTCCACTTGTTCATTGATGGCATATCGGAGAGATATAGACTTTTATATTTATTTATTTATTGCCCTTTCTTATTTCTATTTTGAGATTAGTCTTGCTAAATTGCCCAGGCTGCCTTACACTTGGGATCTTCCTGCCTCAGCCTCAAGGGGTGCAGGGGTTACTGGCATGCGCCACTGCGTCCAGCTTGGTTGGTGCCATTGAGGGTTCAGTTGTTGAGCCTGGTGGCCTGGGAGCCTCTGCGTATGAGTCACTTAGTGAACCGAGGAAGGTGAAAGGTGGCAGCAAGGACAGGAGTCTTTGCAGGGAGGGTGGGAAGGGGGCGAGGAGCTTCCCTCCTCTTGACTCTGCCCAGGAGGGAGGCAGGGCTGAGTAGACCTGGAGCTGCGCACGGGCTGAGGGGGCGGCGGAGGAGACCAGGGCCGAGCCACCGAGGAGGCGCGACGGGCGTGACCCGGACTGAATGATTATTTCAGAGGCGGCTGGGCACCGAGGGGGCCATTCCTGCAACTGCTCAGGTCAGAAAGCCGAGAAAGGGAAGTCGTGGGGACAGTGTCCCCTGGGGACTGTGGCCGGCCTTGGAAAGGGCATGGAGACCTGCTTCAGGCCCGAGGCGTGACTGAAATGTGGCAGAGTTCAAGGGCAACCTCCGGGCCCTTGAGAAACTGAGAAAATCCGGGTCGCTGCTTCTTTAGGGCTTGCTACGCCTTCCAGGGGAGCCTCGACAAGAAGACGAAGACCACTGCGTTAGGAAGATGCTGGTGTGTGCTGGGGAGCCTGCCCGCTGCTCACGTACTGGCCAGGGGCTCGCCCCGCCCTCCACCACACTGGAAAGATAGGCTTTTATGTATCAATCTTATTTCTTATCATTTTGATTGTGAATTCCAGAGGGTTTTTCTAATTCTTTCAGCATAGAAAATCATGTGCTGTGAACAAAAATAGTCTATTTTGCCAGGCCTGGTGCTACACACCTCTAATCCCAGCACTCTGAAGGCTGAAGCAGGAGGATCATCATGGATTCAAGGCCAACCTGAATGATATGGTGAGACCCTGTCTCAAATAGAAAAAAGTTTATTTCTTCTCTCTCAATCACCCAATCTTTCATATTTCAAATAAGTTGCTTTTGGACAACATATAATGCTTTGTTTTGATGCAGTCTGACAATCTCTAACTTTTTTTTTTTATGTTATGGCCGGCTCAGCCTACCCTGGGGCTGGGGCTGGCACAGCACGTGGTGCTGGGGATTGAACCCTGGTCCCTGCACCTGCTTAAGTAGGCTCTTTAATCCACTCAACTATCTGGACAGCCTTTTTTAAAAGTATATATAAAACCCTTTAATGTTTAATATGTATAAAGTATTTGCATACATATTACAATTCTGTGGTGGCATGCTTTGCTTTCTATATGGAAGGCTTGGTTAGAGGATCATAGGAAAAGTCCAGAGGGATAGGAAATGGTAACTTGGCTCCCTTTCTGGGCTGGAACATTACATAATAATTGTCTCGGCTAGTAGCCCAGGAACTGCAGGAGGGAAATGTAGTGGTGACACCCATTTCGTAGATGAGGAGACTGAGGCATGACTTGAGAAGATTGCTCTTTTCCAAGATTCCATGAGTTACAGAAGGAGTGCTCCTCTTCATTCTATATAGTATTTTTTTTTTAAATTTGCAATAAGACTTTACTGAAGTGGATATTTTAGAATTTAGTTCAGTTCCTTCCACAATTAGTTTGTTTTGATTTGCATGTCAAAATTGAACATATTGGCAGGTCATTATGTGTAAGTTTTTACATAGAATTGGAGTAAATTTATATTTTCACTTGAACCTTTTTTATCTTTTTATTGTAGTATTTTTTTATTTTTATAATAATTAATACATTGCATATTGTTGTCTTCATCATAGTTGTTCATAGTACAAGATACAGACATGATTTCTATCTAGATATGATTAGTACAGATCTTTCTTTTCATTGAACAAAGAGAAATTGGACTATATAGGCCAATAGTCCATAACAGTAGTGGATTATCAATTCATCTGGCATTATCAGAAGCTGTTGACTTGAGCCTTTTACAACTTAGCATATTAATATGATTTTCCTTTTTATACCTCATGGGCAGACTTTTCTGCTGGATGGTTAAGACCAAGATAAAGCAAGACCTATGTTACAAAAAAAGTGTAACTTTTGTTATCTGACAAGGTCAGTCACATCCCCTCAGGATTTATCCTGGAACCATGTACTGTGATTTGCAAAACTTTTATCAGTGTCAGCCATCTGGATGAGTCATGGCCAATGCTTAACCAATTTGCTGTCTGTGAAAGCTTGAGAGAATGTTTTCTCTCTAGATGACTCTCCTTAGGCACACTATACATCGTTGATCCCTTTCCTATGTGGCCCCATAATCTCCATCCTTTAGCAAATTCTCTTAAACTTTTGTTCATATAAATATTGTTTTTTCCTTACTTTTGAAAGTTATTTCACTGGGAACAGAATTCAAGGTTGGTGTTTTGGTTTTTTGTTTTTTTTTTTGTACTAGGAATTGAACTCAGGACCTTATACTTAACAGGCAGGCAACGTGCCACTAAGCTATATCCCTAACCCTCCCTTAACAATTTAAATGTTTTCTTTCTTTCATAATGCTACATTTTGGATCTTGAATATATCCCTAAGACCCATGTGTTCAAGACTGTTCCCCAGGATGGCTTCCTGGAAGAGGTCATGGGCCTTCTGGAGGTGGGGTCTAAAGAAATTCTTTAGGTCAATGGGGACATCCTCTCAAGATGGATTATAGAACCATGATCTGTTCCTCTTTTTCCTTTCTTCATGATTGGTGAAGTTAGTAGTTTTTCTGTAGCACACACTTCTTCTGTAAGGTGCTATCTTCCCACAGGTCCAAAAGAATCAGGCTGATCATGAACTAGGGTCTACCAAAACTGAGTCAAATGCAACCCTTTTCTTTTTATAATTAGCTTAAGTGTTCTATGATAGTGACAGAAAGCTAACTACTATGTATGATTTCTGAGGAAAAGTCTAATGTAAAGCCAAAAATGGCTTCTTTTAGGACTTTTTTCTGTACCTTTGATTTTCTGAAGTTTCAGTATGATATGCACAGGTGATTTGTTTTATTTGTGTGTTTTTCCTGTTTGGTGTTCTCTGAAATTCCTGAATATGTAGTTTGGTGTCTGGCATTCCTTTGGGGGAATTTTTAACAGAATTTTCTTTTGTTCCTTTCTCTTCCTGGAAATTTCTATAGTGTATATATTGTATTTTTTGTAATTGTCCAGCAATTCTTGGACATTTTTTGTTTTCTCTTGACAAATTTTTACATTTTTTATAGAGTTGTGCTTAAGCACAGAGATTCTTTTCATGGTCATGTCCCATCTACCAATAAGCACATCAAAGGCCGTCTTTGTTTCTGTTACAGTGTTTTTGATCTCTAGCATCTTTTTTTAATATTTTCTGAGAATGCCCATCTCTCTGCTTATATTTCCCATCTGTCTTTACATGACATCTGTCTACTTTATCCATTAGAGTTCTTAGCCTGTTTATCATGGAAGTTTTAAGTTTCATGTATGAAAATTCTAATATCCCTATTATATCTAAATATAGTTCTGCTGCTTTCTCTGTTCTTTTTGATTTTCAGTATGTCTTATAATTTTGTCTTGATTGCCAGACATGATGTACTTTGTAAAAAGAATTGTGG
>PVKN010000790.1:50621-64389 GCA_004027915.1 Capromys pilorides | reverse complement strand
GCTCCACCATCACTAGGCTGCGACCCCTACAGCTCTCATTAAGAGGACACCAGCCTAAGCCAACCAGAGCCCACAGAGCAGCACTGGAGCCAGACAGGACAGGGTGGGCTTTACCAAAACAGGGCTAGCAATTCCTGCTGACACAAGCTGTCACACACCACGACACATGGGAGCCCACTGGTGGTTGCAGCCACACCACAGCCCTGCCAGTGCAGGTCTGTGTGGACTATGCACACCCTCGTGGGGTCTGCCTCTTGCTGTACATGAGGAAACAGGTTCCTGGAAAGCTGGCAAGCTGTCCTGTGCCACACAGCTCGCTGTGCTTTGTCTAGATGTTTCCATACCTTTTTGTTTTTAGTTGAGGTTTATTTTTTGGTTTTGGTGCTGAGGACGGAACCCAGGGCTTCCAGGTTGCTAGGCAAGTGTTCTACCACTGGACTAATCTCTAGCCTGTGTCTAGATGTTTTCAGAGGTGGTTGAATCTAGTGTGACTGATTCATAGTGCAACGCTGGGACTAAGGGTGGGGGACTGCTGGATCAGCCCACTGACAGAATACAATATAAGCGACAAAGAGACTTGTCTTGCTCTCGTTGCTTTTGTAGTCTTCTGCTGCCACAAAGGATGTGCCTCTGCCATGTCCCACCCTGCCTTGGAGCCAGCTGATTATGGACTGAAACCTCTACAGTTTCAATTAAATATATTTTTCCTCCCTCAACTTGGGCATTGAATATTGTCTCAGCATCAAGTATTTTGTCTCAGCAATGAGAGAAGTAATGAAGAGATACAGGTTAAGCTGAGGAACTGTGCAGGCCCTCGAGGGCAGGCTGGCCCAAGTCCCTGGCCCAAGCCTGGAGGGCCTGGCAGGGAGTACGACACTGTCCACTTAGAACAAACTTTTATTGTGAATGCTGGTCTGGTCAGTCCATGGCCGTGGGGCAGTGGTAACTAGAAACAGTTGAAAGGAGAGAAGGGGACCAGCAGTCAAGAGCAGAGGACAGGAGGGAGGTAAGGACAGGAAGGAGGTGAGGCTGAAGGACCCAGCCAGCTGGGTGTCTGCCGTGGCTAGAGAAGAAATTATGCCTGCCAGTCATCCTAAAGGGAGGGCTGCAGGGCAGAGCCCAGTGAAGAACAGCCTGTGCCACCCTGCCCCACCCCAGGCAGCGCTGCTTCTCAGTGCTAAGTTCCACATTGGGCCTCACCTCGAGGGCCCTGCTACACCCAGTGGGGCCTCCAGACCTGTGCCAGGACCTGACTGTTAGTGCTCCTGCAGCAGCTGGGCTGGGGTGAGGCAGACACAAGAAGGCAGTCACCAAGAAGGACCCTTCAGAGGTGCTAGAAAACCCAGTCCCAAGCAGCCCAGACCCAGTCTAGTAATCCAGTGCCCTGAGGCCCAAGGAAAGGCCAAGATCCCAGCAGCAAGGAACTGGCCTCAAAGTTGGGCAGCATTGGCAAGAGCCAGGGCCAGCCCAAGAAAACATGGGATTGTCTCCAAGGGAGGCCCAGGAGGTGCCCTGGCTTGGGGCACAGGGCCAGGCCAGGTGGGATGAACCCTTGGGCACAAGCGCCACTCCCACATTCACAGGTATTACTGAGGAGCTTTGAGCATCACCCGTGTGGGGGCATAGAGGGAAGAGGTGGGAGAGAGACAAAGGGAAGCCAACATCTCCTCCCTGTTAAAACCCCCAAGTCCTGGACTCGGTTCTCTGCCCTGGCAGTGGCAGACACAGAATCCCAGACACCCAGAGAAGCCAAGGCCAGCCCTGCAGTGGTGGAGGAGCAGCGAGAAGCGAAGTTGGCCTCCTTTAGCTCCCGATATCTCCTACAGCCTCATTAAGACAGACACATGGACGGACAGATGGACGGTTGGAAAGGCCAGTCACAGAGGAGGAAAGGACACGGCCCTGGTTGCCGCCACACTCCTGGGCCTCGCACACACACAGCACGCTGAACAGAGAAACAGAGATATATAATAAAAAGGATAAAAACTATGGGCCCAGATGTACAAAAGATGTGTGAGTGAGGAAGGAGGCGGGGAAGAGGGCAGGAGACAGTCAGTCCTCACAATGCCTGGCCACCTTCCTCATTTATAAATTACAGCCCCCCTGGAAAACAGGGGTGGACAACGGAGAGGCTCTGGCTGTGGCCTGGGAGTAGGCGGGCACGGGCAGCGTGGCTCGGCCCCGCTGGTGAGTGGCAGCCAGAATGAGGATCCCTGGGCAGCGGCACTGGGCCAGGAAGATTCAGCAGCCGCTGGCAGGAGTCACACAGGCCCCCTGGGACTTGACCTTGTGGCGCTGGCCCCCTCGTCGTCGGCCCCCACTGCTGGGCTTGGACTGAAAGACAGAAAGGAGAAGTTTGAGAAGCACTGTACCCAGAAGTAGGGTGGAGTGGCAGGGGCCAGGCAGAGGGAAGACAGCCTGGCCTGAAGCCTGGGGGTAACTTTGCCCTCCGCACCTCCTGTCTATGTAATAGAACCTTCCTCACAGGGCGGGGAAGGTTACACACACCCGCATACACACACACACAAGCACGCCCATCCGCATACACAATAATGGTGCGGGGCCTCTCAGAGAAGCACAAAGTCAAGAATGAGTCAACAATTGCCACTGCTAACTGGGAAGAACAGTGATATAACCAGAGGAAATAATATGCTAGGGTGGGGGTGAAGCAAGTGCCTGTGACAAACATCCCAAAGCCTCTTTCTACAAAAGAGTCTGAAGAGGAAAAGACCCTGCCCAAGGGGTGCCACTCTTTGCCAGGCCAGGCAAGAGCTCTGGGGAGAAAGCCATGCTGCAACTGCCAAGGCCTGTGCCCTGAATGCCAAGAGGGACCCATATGCAGGACCCATAAGGCGGTGCCTCTCAGCCCTGGGCTCTCGGGCACACAAAAGAGCCACTCTCAATACTATGTCTACACTTACCATGAAAAGGACACTTGATCTCTCTGTCTCTGTCTCTCTTGGTTCTTTGAGACAGGGTCTTGCTGTGCAGTTCAGGCTGGCCTTAAGCTCACTTTGTAGCCCAGGCTCGTCTAGAACTCTCAACAATCCTCCTGCCTCAGCCTCCTGGGTGCTGGGATTACAGGCATGTACCACTATGCCCAGTTTGACATTTTCTAGTCTATTGTACTTCATTAAAACTAAATCCCAAATAAACAAACAAACAAATAAATAAAAAGAGGTTAAAAGGTAGGTAGGGCCAGTTACACTGGTGTGATGCAGGCCACATTTCAGCTGGAGCAACTCAGGCATGGGACAGGACCTACAGGAGCAGTTGCTGAGAGCCCTTCCCACGGGCCCTGGGGGCACTCCTGCCCCCTGCTGGACCCCCAGACCCCACTCACCTGGGGCTGCAGACTGCTGGGCACACTTGACTGCCCAGCACCTAGAGATGAAGCTTCATCCCCAGGAGGGACTGCCCCTGCTGCTGGCCCACCAGAGGGTCCCCCCTCTTCTCGTTTGGACAATGGGCCTTTTTTCGTTGACTGCATTTTAATCTGCTGGGGCTTGGAGTTCATCGGGGAGTTGTTAGTGGTCTGGAGCAGCTGCAGGAGCCAAGAAGGTGAGGGTGAGGCTGGCACTGCGGAGCAGTAACGCCAGCAGCCCACTCAGGTCCCACCCCACTTCCCTCCCTGCCCTGGTGCATCCTAGAGTGCATCTCAGGATGGCCCCAGTAGAGAGCAGCCAGGGGAGGTCTGCTCACCCCACCCTGCCCCAGAGCTATCTCCTCCCTTCTCACCTCCCTCACATAGATCAACCCCATTCCCATTCCTTGGCCCAGCACTGGCCCTGGTCCTCTGCTGCCTCCCAGCCCAGCTCCCTGCCCGCAGTGTGCTCCAGGTTGACTTTAACTTCAGGCCTTCTGAAGAGACCAAAAGAATGATTGATCATTTAAAAACTCATGGGACAGGCCCAACCTGATAGGTCAGCGGACTAAAGTGCCTGCTTAGGCAGAGTGCTTCGGACCAGGATTTGATCCCTGGGGTGCCGTGCCAGCCCCACCCCTGGAGCTTACTGAGATGGCTATTGAGACTGGGCACAGTGGCGCATGCCTGTAATCCCAGCACTTGGGAGGCTGAAAGCTGGAGAATCACTATGAATCTGATCTATATACTGAGACCCTAAAGACCCTGTAGACCCTGTCCTAAATACAGAAACAAAACAAAGCAAAATCTCATGGGAATCTGTCTGTGAGAAACCTTAAAAAGCTACCACCCAGGCTAGGCAAGGTAGCACATGCCCCTAACCCCAGCATTCTCAGGAGGATAAGGCATGAGGATTACCATGAATTTGAGGCCAGCCTGGGCTCCACAGTGAGTTCAAAGCCAGCCAGAACTATACAACAAGACCCTGTCTTCAAAATGAAACAACAATGAAAAAAAGTACCACTCAGAAATAACTGCCTTGAAGTCTTCCTTTGAACTTTAAATTCAGTCTCAAACAGTGGAGAGGAGTCCAGCCCAATCCCAGAAAATGCTACAGTGTCTGCTGAGCCTCCCCCACATTCTCCCTCCAGTTCCTGATTCTAATTCCAAGATCTCAGGCACTCAGAGACCACAATTTCCTCCAATCACAGCAGGAGTCAAAGCCTCCACTGAATGCCCCTCCCACGCCAGGGCTGAGGTCTGCAGAGGGCAAAGTGGGCTCCAGACCAGGCACAGAGCTCAAGCCCCAGGAAATCCAAACCCAAAGACTCCACTGCCCAGCACTCACTCAAGCACACCTACTGTACTGTAGCATAGGAACCACAGTTGGCACTGTGGAGCTAGACCCTGACCAGGCCCAGAATATCAGCCCCACCATTTCCCAGAGATGCTAGGAACCAAGCCAAGGCCCAGGGACATCTTCTGCAACAGGAAAAACATGGCACAGAAGCCAACTCGCAGTACTGACCCAGCCCTGCCCAAGGAGGTGGTGGGGGCTTAGAAAGAGCTCGAGGTCACAGTCACCCTGCTGGCTATACCCTGATGCATCCTGGGGCAGGTGACATAGGTCCAGCCCATACCTTGGTGATGGTGCCGACAGCCTTGGTGCGGCCTTCTCGGAAAACCAGCCGCTGATCTATGTGCAGATACTCAGGAGTCTTGATGAAGCGGAAGTGGACAGTGGCCTTGTCCCCAGTACGCAGACAGTCCTTGTCCATGCTCAGAATGGTGGCCGTCTGCCTGATGCTCCCACAGTGCACTGCCAAGGGAGCAGGAGGTCAGGACAGGCTTGGGGCGCTCTGTGGCGTCAGGACAAGGGGACAATGAGTGACAGCATAAAATACACTTAAGCTGTAGCACGAGGGGCTCACCTGTGGAGTCAAAGCCCCTAAGGGACCATATGGGGACAGCTGGAGGCCTGCACTCAGCCTGATCCCTGCCTCAGCTCTCCCCTTCCTCCAGTTGGACCTGTGCACACACTCCATGCCCTAGCTCTGAGATTACAGGGCGCTGTGTCTGCACGTGCACCTCCTAACTGGATGGTGAGCCACTGTATCATCTTTGACCCTAGCACCTCTGCGACACGCTAGACACACAGCTGTGCTCAGCTGTCATGTGCTGAAGGAATGAGGACAAATCTAGGTCTTGGAGCCCTCAGTGACCATCTGCAGACCAACTCAATGCTGCAGCTCATGGGGAGAGAAGAAGGGATGACTTCAAGAAGCAGGACAGATGGGGCTGGCAAGATGGTTCAGTGGTCTAAAGCGCCTGCTTAGGAAAGCTCAGGCAACTGTAGGGACTATGGTTCGATCCCCTGCACCACATGCTGCACCAGCCCCACCACCAGGGCAGGCTGAGCCAGCCATAAAATAAATAAAGAAAGAAACAAACAAACAAGCAAGCAAACGAATAAATAAATAATAATAAAAAAAAAAAAATTAAAAAAAGAAGCAGGACAGAGACGTGGACCTGCTCTTGGCTGAAGCTGGATCACTTTTTGGTGGGACCTGGGGGTGGCGCCATAAGGCTGGAACACATACCCATGGCCTGGTAGCGTGGGCTAATCGTGGTGGGGTGGTGGAGGACAAGAATCTCAGCTTCAAATTCCCAGGACGCCTGGGGATTCAAACGAGGGGAAACCATCACCATGCCCTTCCGGATGGATGAGCGCTTGATCTGAAAGAAAAACACCGCTCAGGCACAATGATGCCTTTTGCATCTGCCCCTGGCCCTAGAGAACCAGGGTTCTTTCTAGGAACAGGGACCACCCACCTCAGCTCTGCCCTCATCACCTTCTGGGGTGGCCCGAACAAGGCAGGCTCAGTGCTGTGTGGGAAGCTACATACTGCCACTGAGTGCACAAAAGCCTTTGAGCAGAACTGGCACTGCAGCTGCAGGGCCTTGAGGGCTGGGCGAGGAGCCAAGGCAAGCGAGCATTCAGGTGGGAGGAACATGGTAAGCGCGGGGTGACCACTGAGGGACACACAAGGTCCCTCTTTCCCTGGGTAATGTGATTATCAGGAAGGTAAGTGACCTAGAGCTGGAAGGGACCCAAAGCTCAGGAGACAAGACTGATTGGGGGGTCCTGTGAGCTCAAGTCCTAAGCAGAAGGGAGCCTCATATGTACATTGCTATATGACCTCAACAGAGCTCAGAACACTGTATGCAGCGGGCAAGTTCCAGGTCTCCTTACCCATAAAAATGAGCTCACTAATTCCACCCAGCAGAGCAGCTCCAAGAATTGGAGCAAAGTGCCCAGCCAGAGCCTCACACAGTGAACCCAGGGGCGTCCTGGTGCCAGCCACACTCACCTTCTTCAATGCAAAGGAGGCCGTCTGGCCCCCACGCACCTCCTTGACAGGCATGCGCTTGCGATGAATGGACTTGACAGCAATGGACAGGAAGTTCCCCAAGGGGTCTGGGCCCAGCAGCAGTGTGTCATTTAGCTTGATCAGGCCCCGCAGTGTTGTTCCTGACACCACTGTCCCCACACCCTGCCAAGGAGGAGATACCAGCCTCATAAGCCCAACCCTACCACAGACAGGACCTCTGATGCCCACCACGTGCCCACCCTGCTCGGTCCCACTCAAAACTGCTCACAGGGACAGAGTAGGTGTCATCAATCTGGAACTCGGCAGGCTCTTCTTCCCTGTAGTTGGTGCGGGGGGACAGGAGATTGAGGAACATCTTCAGCAGATCTAGGTTCTCGCCTGTAACGTTAGAGATCTGGAATATGGGGCACATCCTAAGCGGAAGGGAAGAGAAGGAAGAAAAGAGAGGGGAGCTCAGGTGGCCAGTTCCTTCCCTAACTTGCCAGCAGCCCCACCCCTGACACTTTGGTCCTGCCCAGTGACCTCCTCTGACTTAATTTCCTCCCTGAAACCTGTCTGCTCCAGCTTCTTCACTGCCACTGACCTATGGACTACTTCTTGGAGCACACACATACTTTAAATCCCCAATTGCTTTTCCATCACCAAGAGACAATTGAGTCTCTCCTCCCACACTCCTGGCCTTTTGAACCCAGGCCTGTGGCCTATTCCTTGGCCCTATGTCCCAGACTTCCACACACTGTCCCTTCCCAAGAGCTATGTGTTGTCCTACCCCATGCATATATATATGCTCACTCTGGTCCTCCTTCCTGAATTCCTTTCCTCTTATCCAACACCAACCCTTCTTGTCCTCTACAATTCATCTCAAATACCACCTCTTTGCCAGGTGTGGTGGCGCATGCCTGTAATCCCAACACTTGGGAGGCTGAGGCAGGAGGATCAATGTGAGTTCGAGACCAGCCTGGGCTACAAAAGTGAGTTCAAGGCCAGCCTGAACTGCATAGTGAGACCCTGTCTCAAAAAGACAAAAAAAAAGGGCAGCAAGATGGTTCAGCGGTCTAAAGCGCCTACTTAGGAAAGCTTAGGCAACTGCAGGGACTGCGGTTCGATCCCCGGCACCACATGCTGCGCCAGCCCCACCCCCAGGGCAGGCTGAGCTGGCAGTTAAAATAAATAATAAAACATTTTTTAAAAAAGACAAAAAAAAAAAATCAAATACCACCTCTTCCATGAAAGCCTTCCTGGCTTAAGTCCTTAATCTCTTGGGGTTGGGGAGAGCTTCTGCTTGGTACCATGGTACATCTGATTTTCTATCAGTTACCAAAGTAGCCTCAACCTCTCATTAGGGTGAAGAAAACCCCCTGAGATCAGGAATTACAGGAACTACTATAACACAATGGCTGCACTGGCTAGCCAGGCTGTCTGACATGCCCCCTCTGCTGGCCAACTGGGGGTACGGAAGACGGCCCACGCTGCTCTGGGTCTTTTTGGGCAGCAGACCAAGGCAGCAGGCCGGTGGCTGCCAACGAGGTCCCGGCTCTAGGCAAAGGTTTCAACCAAGTTCAGCATTAACAGGAGCATCTCCATCCAAGATGAGTCCCTCGAGGACTATGCTCAATTTACCTCTAGATGAAGAACTACATCTAGTAAATATTTATGGAAATGAAAACACATATGCATGAGTAAGTGCTATCTACAACTGACCTGTGATTAGGAAGCTTTTGAGAAACAATAAAAAATTAATAAGCATGAAAATGGCTGTGTATCTGCCAGCCAGGCACGGTGCTAATTAGGCACCTTATATACATCATCCAAATACTCCTAAGTCAAGATTATTCCCATTTCACTGATGTGGACAGTGAAGTCTCAGCTGGCATCTCGACCTGAGAGGCTGCATCTCGGACGGATTATGGGTGACTCCATATGGCCTCTGCCTATATTGCCAGCCTGGGGGACCCTGTGCTAAGGCACCTTCCATGTCTTCCAACCCCTAACAAGAAGCATCCGTACCTATGCCTGCATGACAGCCCTTCTAGGCCTACTGCTGGTTGCAGCCCTGAGGACATGAGCACCTGCCTGAAAGCACATGCAGCCCACCCATTACCTCTCAGAGCTGAAGTTGGAGGCCGTAACAATCACATCATCTTTGTTCTGCACCAGCACAGGGATTTTTCGGCAGCCTGGAGACTTCAGCAGGCGTTGTAACAGCTTCAGAGTTTCTTAAAGGCAAAGTGGAACAGAATAAGGGGACACAGCCTTCTCTTTGGTCAGGCTTCCAGGGCAAAACAGACGTACTCATTAATAGTGCAAGCAGGGGACAGACAGATGAACCAGTGTTAAATGCCACAATACTCAGAAAAACAAACAGCAGGAGCAGTGCTTTAGGTGGGGACATGCTGCTGGAGCAGAAAGGACACAGATGAGGCCTCCTTTCTAAGGCTGTGCATCTGAAAGGCTGCTCCAGAGCCTCTAGGAGACCAAAATTCTGCAGACAAGCAATTTGGAGATTGCTAAGAAGAGCCAGTGATCTTCCTAAAATCCTCTGCTTCTAAAGGGAGTATTTCCTCTGACAAGAAGATCTCTCAAATGCCGAGAAGTCTGCAGAGGCCTGTGTATGACACCTCTAGCAGAACAATCTACAACAATAAGGAAGAGGGCCATGAAGGCTAATGCTGTGACCCTGGGTGCTAAAAGGTCATCAACTATCTCCCCAAAGCCTGTGTTTATATCCAGCTTGGATGGCACTACCCAATCCTGCTGCCAAGGTCATCTGAAAAGAGTTACCAGATCAGGGAATCTTAACATACTAAGCATGGGATCTGAAGGAACAAAGAACAGAGGAAAGTTCTACACTATGCTTACATAAAGAGCTAAATGGGAGGAAGAGGCATAAGATTCTGGACTGAAGGAAATTCAGACCAAGGTTGAGCACAAGACATAAAAACAAACGATCCTGGGCTGCACCCACAGCAGCAGACTGCCCTACGAGACCAGGGAGGCTACTGCCAACTGGAGGCTGCGCTTACCTTGCAGGATGTTGGCAGGACACATGTCAATCTTGGTGACCACCACAAAGACTGGTACGTTGAGCGCCAATGCCAAGCCCAGGTGCTCCTTGGTCATCCCCACGATACCAGCATTGCTGCCCACCTGTCCCAATACAAAAAGGGACTGTCAGGGCTGGAGAGATAGCTCCATGGCACAAGTGCCTGCCTGGCAAGTGCAAGGTCATGAGTTCGAACCCCAGTTACACAAAAAAAAAAAAAAAAAAAAAAAGCAAAAACAAAAAGGGACCGTCAGCATAAAGTGGAAACAGAGGCTGCTGGAGGTGGGTGCAGGGGCTCAAATGTAACAAACCACAGATCACTCTCTGACCCACACTCAGCAATGAGGGCCACTAAGACATGGGACTTGTAAATGAGAGAGAAGACGGCCAAGAAGACAGCACAGTAGAATAAGCAAGGCAAGGTCCTGAGTTCAATCCCTGGTATGAGAGAGAAAGAGAGAGGGGGGGAGAGAGAGAGACAGAGACAGAGACAGAGAGAGACAGAGACAGAGAGAGGATAAAACCACAGTCCAGTCAGATATAGAGATGCAGGCCTACAGTCCCAGCACTTGGAAGGCTGAGGCAGGAAGATTTCTGTGAGTTCAAGGCCAGCCTGGGTTACACAGCAACTTCAAGGCCAGCCTGCAATATAAAGTGAGAGGCAGTCTCATAAACCCAAAAACAAAAACAAGAACAAAAACCCCAACAAGTCAGACAGTCTAGGGGAAAAACTGTTTATAGTCCTCAAAGTGGATTAAGCTTTACATCACTGGCCCTCAGTTTCCCCATCTGTACAACAGGGAGACAATGGGCTATTTTACAATTGCAATAAAAAATACCAACAGCATTCCTCACAGATCTAGAGAAAATAATCGTAAAACTCATGGAACCAGAAGAGACCTAGCATAGCAAAAGCAATCTGGGTAACATAAACAAAGCAGGGGCCGGGGATATAGCTCAGTGGCACGGCACCTCCCTGGCAGGCACAAGGTTCTGAGCTCAATTCGTGGTACCAAAAGATAAAAAAAGAAAAGCAGGAGGCATCACAATTCCAGATTTGAAGTTCTATTACAAAGCATGGTACTGGCAGAAAACCAAGATATGTGGACCAGGCATGGCAGCACACGCCTATAATCCCAGCACTTGGGAGGCTAGGGCAGGAGAGCCCTGTGAGTTGGATACTAGCTTGAGCTACAGTGAGTTAAAAGACCTGCCTGAATTACACAGTGAGACTCTGTCTCAAAAAACAAAACAGATAAGCCAGCCATGTAAATCAATGAAACAGAATAAAGGAAGCAGAAATAATCCCAGGTATGTTCAGCCATTTAATCTTTGTCAAAGGAGGCAAAAAACAAACAAACACTACAGTATCTTCCTCTTTAATAAACAGCTGGGAAAACTGAATATCCTCATATAGAAGACTGAGTTTAGACTCATATGTCTCACTATGTACTAAACTATAATTAAAATGTATCAAAGATCTAAATGTTTAAACAGAAACAATCTGCTAAAAGATAAAACAGGCACAAGTATAGAGAAGGACTTTCTGAAGAAATAATATTGAGAATAAACAAATGGGACCCAACCAAATTAAAAAGCTTCTGCATAGCAAAACAACTAGCAGAGTGAAAAGACAGCCTACAAAATAAGAAAAAGTGTCTGCCACCTATTCCCTGGACAAAGGACTAAAATCTAGAAGATACAAAGGACCCCAAAAAATTAGAACAGCTGGGCATGGTGGCGCACGCCAGTAATCCCAGCATTTGGGAGGCTGAGGCAGGAGGATTGGTGTGAGCTCGAGACCAGCCTAGGCTACAAAAGTGAGCTTAAGGCCAGCCTGAACTGCATAGCAAGACCCTATCTCAAAAAGAAAAAAACCAAAAAAACAAAAATTAGAACCGCCACCAATTTGAGAAAGGTTGCTCAGAAAAAAAAGGGTAAACAAAATGAACAGACATTTCTCTGAAGTACAAATGACTATAAATAGATGAAGAACTGTGCAATACCATTTGCTATTAGAGAAATGGAACTAAAAACACTGAGATTCCATCTCAGTCAGAAAGAATGACTATCATCAAGAAATCAATGACAAATGCTGGCGAGACTGCAAGGAAAAAGGAATGTTTCTACACTGTTGATGGAAACGTGAACTAGTAAAACCACTATGGAAACCAGGGTGAAGATTCCTAAAAAACTAAAAGTAATTCCATTTGACCTAGCTAGTCCCCTTTTAGGTATCTTCTCTGAAGTTAAAAGTCATCATATTGCAGAAATACATCCACGTTTATAAATAGAAGCTAAATCTTGGAAATAACCTATATAGTATTCAACGGATGAATGTCTAAGGAGAATGTGGTATTTATACAAAATGGAGTAGTATTCTGCCATAAAAAGATAAACTAGAAGCATTTGTAAATGAATGGATACTTTGAGCCATAATATTAAGCAGTCTAAAGTGCCTGCTTAGGCAAGCTTAAGGAAGTCCAGGGACTGCAATCAGATGCTGTACCAGCCCTAGGGCAGGCTGAGCTGGACGGACGGACACACACACACACACACACACACACACACACACACAGCTTTTCTTCCGGTTCCAGGTGCGTGGCAGCCATGGTTTACAATGCAGTTATGGTCAAACCCAAGAATTATACCACACACAACCAGTCCCAAAAATGGCACAGAAATGGCATCAAGAGGGCTGGCAAGATAGCTCGGTCGTCTAACGCGCCTGCTTAGGCAAACTTAGGCAACTACAGGGACTGTGGTTTGATCCCTGGAACCACATGCTGCGCCAGCCCCACTCCCAGGACAGGCTGAGCCAGCCATAACATACATACACACACACACACACACACACACACACACACACACACACACATAGTTTAAAAAAAAAAAAAAAAAAGAAATGGCATCAAGAAACCTTGGTCACAAAGATACAAATCTCTGAAGGGTGTATATCCAAAGTTCCTTAGGAACATGCGTTTTGCCAAGAAGCACAAGTAGGAAGATGCAAGCAAACAATGCCAAGGCCGTGAGTGCATGCGCCGAGGCTATCAAGGCCCTCGCCAAGCCCAAGGAGGTCAAGCCCAAGATCATTCCAAAGGAAGGAAATCGCAGGGCTCAACTTGCCTATATTGTGCATCCCAAGCTTGGGAAGTGAATCCATGCCCACATTGCCAAGGATCACAGGCCTTGCCAGCCAGAGGCCCAGGCTCCAGTTTCCGCTCCAGCCCATGCACCCAAAGGTGCCCAGGCCCCCATGAAGGCTCCACAGTAAAAGCCTATTTATCTGCTGAGGTAAAAACAGAAGGACTGGGGTGCCATCTGCGGGGGCCTAGTATCCTCCTGTGCTCTTTGTACAAATAAATCTCTTTCTCAAATGTTAATCCCCAGCACTCAGGAGGCTGAGGCAGGATTGCCATAAGCTTGGCAATGGGCTACCTATATAAATTCAATACCAGCCTCAAATACATCATGAGGCCTTGTCTCAAAAAATACAAAAAAACATAAAACCAAACAAATCAAATAGTAAGGGGAACAAAAGGTAAGAGGGAAAGGAGATAAAAAGAGAAGGGAGGGCCGTAGCTCAGCGGACTAAGAGCCTACTTAGGCAGACTCAGGGACCAGGTTTGATCCTTTGCACCACATGCTATACCAGCCTCAACCCTGGGCCAGGTGTAATCCCAGCACTGGGAAGGCTGAAAACAGGAGGACCACTGAGTCCGAGCTATGGTGAGATCCTGTACCAAATATATAAAATTAAAATAATTAAATATAAGTTATTTTTAAAAAGTGGGGGACAGCATTGAGAAAAAAAAAAAAATAGCTTTTGAAAATGAGGAGGGAACTGGGCATGGTAACCCAGCCATTGAAAGGCAGAAGTAGGACCAATGAGAGTTTGAGACCAACTTGGGCTACAAAGTGAGATCAAAGCCAGCCTGAACTGCATAGCAAGAACCTGTCTCAAAA
>PVKN010000790.1:26780-49280 GCA_004027915.1 Capromys pilorides | reverse complement strand
GACACAAGCACCTGCCTGGAAAGCACAGGGTTCTGAGTTCAATTCCCAGTACACACACACACACACACACACACACAAAAGAAAGAAACTGCAAGCACTGGTTGTCTTTGACAGGAAACTAGAAAAAAAAGCTTTTCACCCTCTGGTGAATTTTATTTTTGTATTAACGGGAACACAGAGTAAAATTAAGTCAGAGAGGAACTTGCTGTATCATCCCTGAGCATGGTCACGCTGCAAGGAGTTCGCTCATGTGATAGCAAAGCTCACAGGATGTCGCATCCTGCTGCGGCTGCTGCTGCTGCTGCAGCACCCATCCCCTCCCTCACCAGGACACCCATCTGTTGGCACGTAATTCTCCTAACTTCCCCTCCTGGCCATCCAGCTCACACTGGCTTTTGTTTTTCCCAAGCTGCATAAGGGAGGGCTCTATTGCTCTGTTGGGTACATATTAAAAAAAAAAAAAAAAAACTTTGGCTGGAAATTGGCTGCCATGGAACAATAATGAAATATTTTACTTGATGTTTGGATCATGGCCTATAAATGACACATGAACACTGTGTCCAGGGTGAAGATAATTCTATTAATTGGTCTTATTTACTTTAGCTGAGTTAGAAAAACATTTTTATTTTATGAAGAACTAGAAGAGTTTTGTATCATACATTTTCACATTACATTAAAAATTTATTAGTTCATGTTCGCAGTACACGATTACATTCACTGTGGGGAACTGGTGTGACAACAAAGCCATCTCCACTCTTTCTCCACCCCAGCCCCTGCCTCCTGCTCTTGGTCCCCTCACTATGTGCAAACGCTCTATTTCATTTTCTTTTCCCACCAATAGTTTTCCCCTACCCACCCTTCCATCTCTTCTCTACCTCTCATTCCCTCAACCATTTGAAAAAGATCTATTTATCTGTCTTCTATTTCCCCCTCTATATATAAAGACATATACTTTTAAGTTTCTCATATAAAAGACACCATGTGATGTTCAAGCTGTGCGTCTGATTTATTTCATATAGTATTATATTTTCAAGTTGTACCCATTTCCCCTTGAATCCTTCAAGCTAATCTTATGCACAGTGGTGCTCCACTGTTTATAAATGCTAATTTTCTCTCTTTAGCCATTCATCTGTTAATGGACATATAGATTGTTTTAAAGATTTAGCTACTATGAATTGTTCTGCTATAAACATGGGTACACAGAACCGGGAAGCTAGCTCAATGGTCTTGAGTTCCATCCCCAGTACAAAAAAAAAAAGAGTATACATGTAGTATACATGTATCACCATAACATGGTAACTTTTTTTTGTCTGCATAGGGTCTTGAGCTCACTTTGTAGCCCAGGCCTCAGTTGGCTGTGAACATGAAACAATCCTCCTGCCTCAGCCTCCCAAGTGCTGGGATTATAGGCCTAAGCCACCACACGCCATCCACTATGGTAACTTTTAACTGTTTTGGGAACATACCTAGAAGATGAATAGCCAGGTCAAATGGATTTTATTTTTAATTTTTTGAGGAATCTCTCCATCGATTTCTATAGTGTATATACTAGTTTACATTCTCATTAACAATGTAACAGAATTTTTCCTCCACACCCTCACCATCATTTGTATGATTATTATATGTTAATGCAAACAAAAATAACTGCTGCAGGCGCTTTAATCTGCTGAGCTACTTGGCCAGCCCTCTAACAATTATTTTAAAGTGGTTTCTATAACCTTCTTAAGAGCAACCACTGGGGGCCAGGGAGATAGCTCAGTAGAATAAGCACTTGCCTGGCAAGCACAGGTCCTGAGTTCAATCCCTGGTACCACAAAAAAAAACAAAAAAAAAAAGAGCAACCACCTATATATGTCCTACAGATCAACAGGGTCTCACTCCAGCACAGAAGCTCCCCTTCCTCAGACTAGAGAGCCAGTGATGGCTCCTCACAGTGTTCAAATAAACAAAAACCATGTTGAGAGCCCAAGAACTGCAGGCAGGGAGTGAGTGCATTCATTCCACATATTGTTTCCCTCTTCTACTCTCGTCAGGGAGCTGGCCTAAGCACTCGTGTTTGTGGGGCAACTTGAGCCAGTTTGCTAAGAACAGATGCTTGTGTTTATCACTTATTAACATGAGCAGCTGAGGAACTGGGACTGGGGAAGGGCTTTGGGAGGGACTTGCCAAAGGCACATGTGCTCACTCCTGCACCAGTGCACCCTCCTTCTCTCCACCATGCCCATCCTGTCCAGGATGGAAGCTCAGTAGCAGGAAACAAGCAGAACCCTCTATTCTCTCTCTGTTAAACTGCTCAGAAATTGAATCACGCCCAGACCGTAAGCTCTCTCGGAGCCCCAGGATGGCCTGATTCTGCTGTGCCATCAGGTGAATATGGAGGCAGGCACACAGGAGGCATGCAACAGACGCCTGTGCCCTGGCCCACACTGCCCTCTTCCAGGCTCTGACAATGACACCTCTTGGGCCTCCTAACATGAGGTGCTCCCTCTACATCTTCCCCAAGCTTCACCTCTTCCAAGTTTCCCAGTTCTGGAGAAACATTTCTGAAGGCAGTAATTTAGAGAAGAGGATTTCCTTAATGCCTCTCTGAAAAATAAGTCTGCAAATAACACTTTTCTAGCCCCTTAAAGGGAGAAATGAAGCTCATCCTTGAGAAGGCCATTGCACTCAAAGGACTGGGCAATGAGATCCCAAACTTGCCGTGCTGACCTAGTATGGAGCTCCAAAACAAGAGACCTCAGCTGCAGACCAATCCCAGATCCCTGCCTGTGATGCCCTCCCCAGGATTGCCTCATACTTACCATGAGCATGCAGAAGTCAGGCAGGTGGCCTGTCATGCCAAAGACAGTGGTCTTCAGGTACTTCTCATGGCCAGCCAGGTCGATGAAGGTAATCACCTTAGTAGACTTCTCACAGATCTTTGTCCACTCCAGGCTACCACCATGGCTGTCAGGCTTGTTTACCACATTGCCTTCACTGTCAAAGCCCAGAATGTCATTGCCTACACTGCTGGTACGGCCAGATTCAATCTCATGCTTGTGGCGGAAGAGCTTCTGGCGGGCAAAGCCACGGCCATTGTCCAACTCCCCATGCGTCAGGACTCCCAGAAGCGTGCTTTTGCCAGCATCCACGTTGCCCACAACCGCTACCCTGTGTGCACATGGACCCATATATCAATGTGAGATTAGTGCTGAAGAGACAACTCGGAGCCCAGAAACTGGACCCTCCAGTCCAGGCTCACTCTGGCAGCCCGCAGATCCTCCTGCTCTTGTGTATGCTCCTGGGAAAGTTTCTAGAGCTGCGGCAACCAGGGGGCAGGAAGCTGTTCGGTGGTTTAGGGCTCACTCAACACCTATCTCTCAGGGCCAGCGAGATGGTTCAGTGGTCTAAAGCGCCTGCTTAGGAAAGCTCAGGCAACTGCAGGGACTGCGGTTCGATCCCCGGCACCACATGCTGTGCCAGCCCTACCACCAGGGCAGGCTGAGCCAGCCATAATAAATAAATAAACAAATAAATAAAAAAAAAATTAAAAAAAAAAACCAAAAACAAAAAACACCTATCTCTCCTAGAGCCCCCTGGCCCTGAGCTTCAGGCCTTGAAGGCTGATGGAAGCAAATGCAGCCCATAGAAGGGGCTGGGGAGATAGCTCCATGGCACAAGTGCCTGCCTGGCAAGTGGAAGGTCTTGAGTTCGAACCCCAGTCCCACAAAAATAAATAAATAAATAAATAATGCAACCCGCAGATCGGCCACAAAACACATGACCAGGCGTCTCCCACTCTTTCCAGATGGAACAGTTATTCAGGGCATGAAGTACAGACAAACAGAGCTGTCATGACCTTGGGCACATTTTCCCCGTCTTGGAAAGAGAACAGAAGGGAGGGGGTGGGACTGATACACCAAGAAACACAAGTTCTATCACAGGTGTCTATGAAATCATAGCCACCAGAGTCATGTATCAGGGATCCCTAACTGTTCTGAGGCCTTCTCACCTGACCTCCAGGAAGTCATTGTCTCCTACTCGTTTCCGGACCAGGTAATCACGCACACGGCCACCGGCTTCTTGGCGCTCCCTCAACAGGATGACATCAGCCTCTATCTGTTCTGCCATGCTCTTCACTGTGGCGTAGGAGGCCTCCATGTCAGCTTCGCTCAGCCCATACTCAGTCCCGTCTGGTGACAAGAGCCCACATATCAGCAGGAGAGAAGGTCCTGACCATCCAGCCTGCCAATCCAGCCAGCTGGTCCCACTCATCTAAAAAAGTCCCATCCAGGCGCTAGAGAACACACACTCTCACCTGATAGGATAAGACAGTGCTAGCCAGGCACTGATATCCAGCCAGGATAAGGCAGTGCTCCCATCAAACAGAACACTGACCAATTCATTCAACAATGTTCTCAGGTTTCACGCCAAATCTCATGCTGGGTCCTGGGAATATAGGTGCCCCAAGAAATTAATTAACTGCAATACAGCTTGAGTGCTATACTGTAGACCTAGATGGAGAGAAGGTAAAGCACAGTCTGGGAAATGAAGGAGATCTGCAGGTGCTGACCTCAGGGTGGCTGAAAAATGAACCCACAAGAAAGGAGGAAGGACATCTGCCAGAGGAGCAAAGCATGAAGCATGGCAGATGATGGCACATCAAGGAACCAGGAAGTGGCAGTGGGGAGCAGGACAGAGAACATTAAGTGGCAGGAAAGTACAAAAGAAATGGAAGCTGGTATGGCAAATGGACATCAGACCAAAGCTAGGCTACTTTTGTACTAGGCTGTGGGAAGCATAAGATCAGACACAGGAGTAATGTGACATCGAGGTGAACTAGAAAGGTCTCCTGAAGAGCAGGGAGGAAGCCAGAAGGAGGAAGCCAGGGAGGAAGTCATTCTAATAATCTAGGCAAGCTATGAACACAAGATGAAGGAAGGCTGGAGAGGATTATTTTAGAGACTTTGAACTGAGCTGGCTCAGGTGAAATGTCCAGAAAGTCACTAAAAAAAAGGAATCTGAGCCCAGGAGGAGGGGAGGCGGACAGAGGACAGGCTGGGCCACCGCTGGCTACTGAGCACCTGGACAGAGCGGATAGGGTTATGTCAATTCCAGGCCCTTGCCTGGGCTCCTCCCTGGTGCTCCCTCCAGGAGGTGGCTCTCCTCCCCCACATCTTCTTCTCTTGCCCATTTAGCTCCTTGGTTCTTCCTCTGACCACCAAACATCTCAAAAAGGCAGCTTATCCTTATTGTAAACTGCCCATCCTCCTTGTTCTGAACTGACCACTCCTGAAGAAACCAGCGTTTTCAGATGTCACCAGTGACTTTCCAGTCACTCCATCCCATGCCTTTTTCTCCACGCCTACAGCGCTCCACTGCTGCCCACCCTGCCCTTCCTTGTCCTACCCCACCTGCCTGTCCCGCAACCTCCCCTGATGTGCCTCCCACTCTCTTCCCTGCCCATCTCTTCCAGTCCCACCAAAGGGTCTTCTCGCTAAACCTTGCCCTCGCTGGGCACCACAGCACATTCTATAATCCCAGAGACTTGGAAAACAGGAAGATTGCAAGCTTGAGCCCAACTTGGGCAACTTAGCAAGTCTCTACCTCAAAAAAGAAAAAGATAATAAATTCTCCACTTAGCCATTCTGTTCTGTAGCTTCACCTGTCATTTTGTTGATTTGTTTGTTCATTTGTTTTGAGACAGTGTCTCATGCATTCTCATGTATTCCGGCTGTCCTCAAACCTGCTGTGCTCCCCCTGCCTCAGCTTGCTGTGTACTGGGATCACAGGTGTACACCCCACACTCTGCTTCAACTGTCATTTTGGAAACTACAAAAGCATTCAGTAAAAAATAAAAATAAAAAATAAAAAAAAAGCATTCTGGGACTTGCCGGTTAGCTCAGTTGTTTAAAGCGCCTGATTGGGCAAACTCAGTCAGGCGCAGGGGTTCAAGGTTTGATTCTCAGCTCTATATCCATATCCTACCTGCCCTTAAGGGAGGCTGAGCCAGCCAAAACAAAACAAAAAAAGGGCTGGCCAGATAGTTAAGTGGACTAAAGAGTCGGCTTCGGCAGAGGCAGAGCACGGCGGCCAGGGTTTGATCCTGTAGTGCCAAGCTGGCCCCGTCCCTCCTCTCCCATTGAGACTAGGTGTGGTGACACATAGCTCTAATCCCAGCACTTGGGAAGCTGAAAACAGGAGAATCACTATGAGTTCGATCTACATAGTGAGTCCCTGTACACCCTGTAGACCCTGTCCTAAATTCATTTTTTTAAAAAAAGCATTAACTTCTACCACCATCCTTGTCCTTGAGCTCTATACTAAATGTTCAAGGGCTAGAAGGTAACTCCTAAAATCTGATATCCAAACTCAATTACCAGCATAAAATGACTAATGTCAAAAGCACTGAAGTCCTCACTGTCCCTCATGTGCCAGGCATTACTGCTCCTTTTGAATGGTAGGGCAAACAGAAGCCAGAGGTAAACTGCACCCCACCCCCACCCCACCCCCCATCCCACTCCTGCCAGCTGTGTCCTCCAAGCTAAATCTTGAGCCTTTTCTCCTTGCCAGTGTCCCTCTTACTTATTGCCAGAGCGGCTCCTCCTCCCACCTTCCTACCTAATAAACATACTCCAAGCCTTCCAGTCACCCACGCCTGGCACGCCTCAGTGCAGTCTTGCTGATTCAGTTCTTCAGCTTCCCTCTTTCTCTACTGTCTACCCACTGCCATCAGCCAGACACAGGCCCTTATTCTACCCAAATCACAATAAACTGCTGATTGGTCTTACAAATTCAGCCTCTGTTCCTTCCATCCATCCTGCATGGCCCACAGGCTTAAGCTCCTAAATAAACAAAGCTCTGATGTGGTCACTTTCACATCAAAACCTCTAAATGGCTTTCCAGACCCAACAACAATTCTAGCCTCTCCTATGGGTCTTCCCAAGATGAGGTGGAAGGGACCTCCTTTTCAGTCTCCCTCTGTACATTCTGTCCCAGTGCAAGTGGCCCTGTCTCCCCATCCCTGGGTTCTCAGCATGGTCCAGCTCTACATCTCTGCTCATGGGCTTTCTAGCCCAGGCACCCTGTCCCACTGTCTCTCTTCCTGGAAAGAGCCTACCATTCTGCTCAGAGGCCACAGCAATCTTTATCTTCCTTAGAGCATTTGCCAAGTACTACCTCAAGCAACAGTATTCTGGACCATACCCTTCCCTCACACAGGAGCATCTTGAGGGTGGGGACCATATTGCAACCATTTCTTGATGCCCTACATGGGGTGGCTTTACTATGTCATGGCCTCAGATGTCTGTAAAATTTAAACAAATCAGCCAAGAGGAGTGGCTGGGCTGAGATATTTCTAAATGCACAGCCAAAGGCACTCTGAACACCTCCTAGGTTAGAGAAGGGCTGAGGAAAGTGTCTCTAAGAGGACACTGGGGAGGCTGCCATTCTCACCACACTCTCAATCCTCCCCTGCTTCCCTCTGTATAACAAAAAGAAGTGCTTTCACGACCTGCTCCACATCACAGGCCATCACCAACTTCACCCTGTCCAACTGGGCTCTCAGTGGGTCACATTACTTTTCTTCAGCATGCATGGAATTCCTCATTCTAAGAATGGAGACAAAGGCCAAAAAGAAAAGCCACAGCACTCCAACTACTAAAGGCCTATCATTAGCCGTGCTTGGCCCGCATCACAGTTCTGTCCTGCAGCTCATTACCTTTCCTACAAGTATTATTCGCTCAATGTGCTGCAAGATTTTTATCCTTGAGGATAAAAATCTAACCCACGAAGGGTGAGCAAGATAGCTCAGCACCTACTTAGGCAAGCGCAGGCAGGGACCAGGGTTCAATCCCTGGCATCACATGTCACACTGGCTCCACCTTCAGGTGGGCTGAGCTGGTCAGAAACTGGGTGTGGTGGCACAAGCCTGTAATGCCAGCACTGGGGAGGCTGAAAACAGGAGGATCACTGTGAGTCTGAGCTGGGGAGATTATATATATAATCTCTTTAGCTGGGGCCCATTCTCCCCACTTGCCACTCCCACCTTCCCACATCTCTCTGGCCAGCTCAGTCCTCCAGTCTCTACTGCCTCCATGCCTCTGCACAGATGACTTCCTCTGCCTGCTGGCCACTGACTCTACTCATCAGTGGAGCAGAGTCACAACTTCTGCTCATCCTTTAGGATCAACTCCTCTGAGTAGCCTCTCCTCCATACAGACTAAAGTTACCCACCCACCCCCCAGGAGCTAACACTTTAGTACAGCACCTGGCTCTTCTTATAAAGTCATGACTTGGTATTTGAGAAATGAATAAGGCTCTTTCTTTCTTCTTTGTTTTTTTCTTTTGGCTGGCTCAGGCTGCCTTAAGAGTGGGTTGGGTAAGGCTTGTGGAACTGGGGATTGAACCCCAGTCCCCTGTCCCTGAGGGTGTTTGCCCAAGCAGGCACTTAAACAAACTGAGCTAATCCAGGGATAAACTATAATCTTGGATCCTAAAGAAATTATTACACTAACTACCAATATTCCCAAACTTTTATATGCCATTTATATGTGATTTCCTTGAATTCTTCCTACTTAACCTTATGATTAGACTATGGACTAAGTTCTATTATCAGCTACATTTTCACACAAAGAGAAAAGTCATCAGGCAGACAGATCTACCAGCCTCCAGACCCACACCTACTAGGCCCTAATGCTGTGCCTCCTTCGCCCACCTTAAACTAAAAACATACATGTCAAGAATACCTTCCTCTGTAATGCTTACAAGTTTTTGATGTCTAATTTATCCATCCAAAATCTCTCTGAGGTGGAGGGGAGGTATCACTATCCCCATTTCACAGAAGGACATAATAAACAGAGGTAACATATCATGGACACACAGGACATCAATGACAAAGCCCTGGAGGGCTGGCATCTGGTTGAGTCCTCTGTCTGATGCTTAACTTGTTTAACTAGTTCTGTCTCTAAAGAATTGCAGCAGGAAGAAGTCACTGTGAATCTAATAGCATCCAACTGGAGATGTGAGGATAATGCTCGGGTGTGTAAGAGATGAGCTAATGAGTGCCTGACATCTTCTTACACTTTGCCACAGAAGGGATAATTAGCTGTGAGTTGCCAAGGCATGGTAAAATGCAGAGTCCACATTAAAGGACACAAGCAAAAGAGGGGTTTTAAGGATCTGGGTCTTTAAAGGCCAGTCCTAACACTGGTCAAAACTGACCTTCGCGTGGTTTCTGAAATTCTACAAATACAAAGTGATCTCTGAATGGTTCATCTCGTTAGAGTGGGCAAGATGTGTACCTGACAAGCTTTTGAAAGGCTATCAGTGAAACTTTAGTCACCAAGTTGAATAGGCTTTTCTGAATTCAACACTGTTGCTGCGTCAGCCATCAGCCCTCTGCATCTTTAGCACTTGACAAAGCTGAACAACTCCCTTCCTTTTCTGTCATGCAACCTCTAAGTTTGCCTATCTCTCTGCCCATGCCTTCTTTTAGCTGATAAGACTCATAACTGGAGAAGTGGCAGCCAGGATGGGAAACAAAAGAGTTAGGAAGGGACAGCTCAAAGGACAGAACAGCAGTATTTGGAGAGCACAGCCTTTTTCCTTTTGTCACGCTTATGGCATTTCTAAAGATTATTTTCTCCTGTGCCATCTTTCCTTCTTGGAGTATGAATCAGACCTAATGAAGGTGTGGTGCTGAGGATAGGGCCCAGGGTTTTGCACATGCTAGGCAAGTGCTCTACCACACAGTAACACCCTCATCTGCAAGGACCAGATTTTAAGCATCCCAAAGAACCTTGTAACAGTATCAAGCTGTGTAAGATATTTACTAGATCTATGTTAAATTGTTGAAGAATGATTCTGAGATCTCCTCAACCTTAAACTTAAACTACGAAAGAATTATAACCTGCCTTTACAATGCCTACGCTGAGCAAAAGAAAGTGTTCCCCTAATGATGTATCCAAGCCCATCCTGGCTTTCCACAAAGATGACAAAGACAAGTGCTGCTACATGCTGAATTCATAACTGTTAACAATCTCAGCTGTCATGTCAGCAAAGATAAAGATATAATGAAGAGGAAGGTAAGAAGGCCTTGTATTGGAGGATGTGAACTAGAAAAAAAAAAACAACTCATGATATAGTCTGGGATTCTGTCATGGGGGCTGTATTCCTCTGAAATAGAAGGCCCCATTACAACGAATAGCAGGTTGGAGACAATAACCACAACAGTCAGGAGCTTCCCAGCTTTGGTGACTGAAAGGACCCAGTAGGGAGTGGAGGGGACCTCTATTATCAGAGCAGATTGAATGGTCTTTGTGGTCTAGGCTAAGGTAGCATGACTGAAGACAGATTCAGGGCATCTTTTCCTTGCTGACATCAAGAAGAAGCAAAGAAATTCTCTGCTAAGCAGGAGATAACAGCAGTGGAACCCATAAACAGGGTGTGGAGGGGAGCTGCCCAGGACTGGTTTAATTCTAGACCTATGACTTGCCCTATCACTTTGGACAAGAAGTTTCCTTGCTTTGTGCTTCATTTCCTTTTATGCACAGGGGGAGCACTGAGGTAGAAAGGAAGCATCTATAAAACTGCTTGGAAGGGTTGGGGAGATAGTTCAGCAGCCTAAGAGGCTGCCTGGCAAGTGCAAGCTCCTAAGTTCGATCCCTGGTACAAAAAAAAAAAAAAACCTTCAGATAATTCTACAGATGCTAAAGTGTTACTACAACTCAGACACATGAGCAGAAACTTGACAAATAGATAAAATGTGCTCTACATAGTTGTTAGAAATAAATGAAAGGAAAACTATGCTCACCTGATCCCTGCCCAATGACATATATGGTCTCTCCGCATCCCTCGTCCATCCTCTCCCACATCTGCCGAAGTAGGCTGTCATACTGCTCTGATGTAGGGCTCACTAGAACCAGCTAGAAGAGAAACCAACAGCCTTAGGACCACACTTACTACTGAGTACCACAGCCTGACCAAAAAATGCTGAAAATCCCACAGCACCTTGACTGATGAACTACACAGCTCCTCACACCTTTTCTGCATCTCCTTCAATAGCCTCGTACGACCCAGGTGATAAACAAGTGTCTCTGAGCTATGAGCCACAGTAGAGGAGGTGAGGACCCAATTGACTGAGAACACAGCACAGTGGGAAGAAAATGATGAGCAGCACTTTACACCTACATGCCAGGCTTCTACCTGCAATTTGTAACTGGAAATTCAAGGTCAAAGATCTCATATACAGCCATGCCCTCCACCTACAGGCCAACAGCTCCCATAGTAACAAAAGAATTCTGTTCCACCTTATCTTACCACTTTTGACTATTAGGGAAACAACAGGAGAACCTGCTTGTAAGATACACCTTCAACTAAACATCAATATCATCAAGGTGAGTGTTAACACCATCACTGTGCAAATTTCTGTCACTATTACAGTATCAACCATTTACTTGTACAGGCCACTCACCAATACATATGGGTGTCAGGCTTAACTCTCCTGTAGGACCTTGAAGAACTTAATCTCTCTGAGTCTCAGATTTTCAAATTAGAAAATAGAGTTAATACTATCTTGCATTGTATAGTCACTGTAAGTACCAAATGACATGTACAATATCTAGTCTGCACCTGAATAACAGTCATTACAAAGTTCTCTTCCCCTAATCACATCTAAAAAAAACCTTGCATTAAGCTTGCCAACCCTGTTCACAAAATGTTTCTCCCTTTGGAAGCACTTAGTGCCTTAGGTATCACAATTACAGTAAAGATATAAATATCTAACATCTAATCTTTTCAGGATTTAATCTCTTCAATTCATCCTTTCCTCTACATGGTCAATTTTCTTTTCAAAAATACCACCTACCGACCTACTTCTATACGCAAATACATACGATGTATTACATACACATCTACTCTTTCAAAACACTGAGGATTTCCTCAGCTACATAATGAAGTAATACTTCCCTCACCATGAATATTAAATAAGCTCACTCTGCCCCTTCTTACTGTGTTTTCAGGTTTCTTCAGCACTTTGACCATGTATTGATATCCAGCTAGTCCACTCCAGCCAGATCTCTGTCCTATTGTATGAAATGGACTCATCAGAGCTTATAATTGTGAGGGCCATACTGCCTCACCCTCTTCCCCTGACTATGTCCAAACTCCAGTCACTCTTACTGCATTAGAGGCACCAAACAGGACCACTGTGACAAACAGAAACAAGATGATTTCTAAGTGCTCAGCTGAGGCTAGGAGAAAGAACAGTTTAAAAACGGCTCACTTAGGTCACAAAGAAAGTTCTCTCCAGTTTAGGGCCAAGTTTTATGCAGTTTTACCATCATAAGCTATGAAAAGTCACAATCATTTTCAGAGTTTTGTTAAAACCTCTATTTGCATCTATCCTACAACAGGTAGGAAGTGGTACTGGTATTCTGTCTTCCATCAACTGCTGTTTAATCCGCACAGGAATTATTGAATCAACTAGCCAGTTCACTTCAAATATCTACTGCATCTCCAGTATGGACTTACTACTTGTCTCAACCTATACTTTGAATTTGTGTAACGAATTTGTACTTAAGAGGATAGCTAAAGATCTGAGAGTTTAAAAAATTTTTTCCCAAGGTCAGGGATATTTTAAATGACAAGGCAGGAAAAGGAACCCATCCCTGTCTGATTCCCAAATTGGTATTCATTCCTTTAGCGATGTTAAGTGCTTTTGAAATACCAGTCACATCTTAATCTTACACTTTTTTGCTTTTACACACTCCCAAGCAGATGGATGAGTCCTCGATTCCTGCCTACCGTCTCAAAAGCTCAGAAAACACTATTTAAAACGACCTTCATTACTCCACTCATATAAAACGAAGTTTCACTCCCAGATGGTGAGATCTGGGTCGTGTTCATCTTTCCATTTTGTTTTGGGTGGACTAGCAAAAGTGGACGTCTCTCATACGCATCGTTCTCCTGGCTGAGTGACCACTTTCTGTTTCCTTTCCGAGACCAGGAAGGAACCAGTCGGCCACCTCAGCCTCCCCTCGGACTGTCTTCCAGAGAATCCTGCCCCCCCACAACCAAATCCAAGCCACTGGACCTCCTAGCCGTTTGGGACGCCTCGGGGAGAAAGCCTCTCTCACTGAGGGGAACCGAGGGAGAGGGCGGCAATACAGCGCGCGGCAGTGGACCCCACGCAGCTGCTGCCACCGTCGGGCGCCCCCGTTCCACGTGGCGAAGCCGAAAAGGCTGAGATCTTGGCGCGAGCGGGGAGCGCGGGAGGCCGGGTCCGCGACGCCAGATAGCCAAGGTGGCTACTGGGCACGGGAGGTGGGGGGATGGCCCTGGCGCTCGCTCGTCCCAGAGCCCGGCCCTTCTCCGCGCCCCGGCCTCCCCGCACCCCGACGGTCGACGGCCCTTACTGTCGCCCCAGAGACCACTCAGCGTTTTCTGGACCCCTGAGAGCCCGCCGCCGCCGCCGCCCAGGCCTACCTTGCTAGTGAGGTCCAGTTCTGGCTCACCGTTGAGAGCCTCACCGTCCTCGCTGCAGTCCGAGTCGAAGCCATCGTGGAGTCGGGCGGCGGCCGCCGCGGCCCTGGCCGCCCCGGGGGAGCTGGGCTCCGGTGCGAACATAGAGGCCGGCACCGGCGAGTCCATCGGGGAGCGACTACGCTCCGCCGCCATCTTTAATAACTTAGGCTAATTCGCAGCCGGCTGCCCTCCCGGCTCATTTGACTAATCTATGCGTGACCACGCCCCGTCCTTATTGGAATAATTTATGCAGAGTTTCTCTTGTCCAGCAGACAGCGACGACACGTATCTCTAGCTAAGACACACTTGAGCAGGCCTCTCAGCCACCAATCGGGGCAGCCGTTAAAAATACCTAATGAATAATTAATGAAGCCCAGACCCCCAGCAACAGATATTTGAAACGTCACGCGCCCTGGTCTCAGGTCTGGAGCTGGCAACCGGGTGTCCACGCTATCTACCTGGAATCTTACCACCAACCGGAGCAGGGTGCAGTATGACTGACATGGCACCCATCCAATGAGAAGAGAAATTCACACAACTTTTCCCAGCACCTCGCCTTCTCGCTCCAGCCCTCCAGGGGCGGAGCGCGGCACCCAAATCTTACTGCAAAACAGTAAGGAGCCTCCCGCCAGGAGCCTCCTGTTGATGGACAGCAGCACGATCCAATCTAGTTCTCCATCGGTCCCGCGCCCAGGGCCGCTGCTCTAGGAGATAGTAAACTGCAAAACGAACCGCCCACTCATTCCAATGACTGAGGCTGTCTCTGGGATAGGATGTCCGCTGTGCTGGCAAACTCCAGGCAAATTTGATAGTAGAATCAATGCTGTACATTCCAAGAGTTGTAATACTATACCAGTCAAAGCAAGGTAATTAATTAAAACGCTGACCTTAGGGCGATTTCTCCATTCACTGCCTCTGAACAAAAAACATGTTGTTACATGAACAAAAAACTGAAGCAAGCAGCGAAAATGCAAGCCAAAAGCACCTCACCACATTTTTGGTGAAACAGCTGAGCCAAACTCTAGGGTGTGTTAAGGTACTTACCTTTGGATTTTTTTTTATGATGTTATCAGTCGTAGAAAGCCCCAATCTAAAACACAGTTTGCAGTCTTAAATCCTTGTTTCAAAAAACAGAAGGTCTAGGCCTTTAGTGAATTTCGAGATTTTCCAAGGTTAATGTTTTGCCACTGTATGCAGTGAACAAAAAAGAGCAGCCATTTGAGAAGGTAACTAAGATTGAGGGTTCTACAGCAGAATTTAGTGATTAAGAGACAGGGTTCAAAATGGCCTCCATGAGGTTAGGGACCTGAAAGAAAATGTGGTGTCTTTCCTACTTCCAACTAAATACCATCAAATCTTTTATATATAGTTTAAAAGCAAATAAAACAACTCTTATTAATGTCATGAAGGCCTAAGTGTGGCACATATCTACTAGTAATGACTGGCCCCATAGCTGATTGATTTTTATTATTTTCTACCCTATAACATTATTAAGGGCAAAGCTTGTATGATACTGTACACAAAAACAAATGGTCACAGGGGCCAGAATACCAATAAAATGATATTTTAAAAGGTCAGTAAACAATTTTTTTTTTTTTTCCAGGAGGGAGGAAAAAAAATACAACTCTGGTATGCTTCACCCTACAAGGTGAATTTCCCTAGAAAGAATCTGATGAAAATAGCTGTGATCACAAGAATGAGGGAAGATACTGGCTGGTGGCGTTTCTAAAGGATGAAGCTGAGGTGTAGCTGGGCTTACTGAATGTGCTACTCTTCTGAGCTGTAAGCCACCACCTTTCAGGTGTTGGTTTTCTTCTGACAGTGCATTATTTCTCTCTTAAGTTTTTTTGATCTCCATTAGCTTTCTTCCTCAGTACCACTGAGCAAAACACTGTAGTTTGGGCATGAGTTCATCTTGTTTAGATACATTCATTGGAATAGATTGCCTAGGTTCCCTGTCATTCAATTTATCCCTTTCGATTGGGATTTCAAATACAATCTCAATTTTAAATCCATTATTTCATTGTGTCTTTCCACACAGCTTCCTTATCTAAAGTGTGTGGTGGAGCTGAGTGTACCATGGACTGGTGTTTACTCTTCTCCCTTGGCTTATGGGCAAAGAGCTGTACCATTACTGTCACAGCCAACCCTGAGTCAGTAGTTTCATGGTTGGGCCTTACCCAGTACTGTGAAACTTTGAAACACACTTTGCTAGCTGAGGGATTTCACAGTTTCAGATTTGTAGCGACTACAACTGTGAAGGGACCTTTGAACTTGAGGTCTGTGGGTGGGTCAATGGGGGACACTGCTGACCCCACAAATCATGGCATTTCCGGAGGCCTAGGCAGGCACACTTGTTTTAATTATGTTGATTCACTGCACAAGGACTAGGGCAGGCATCCTCCCAGGTAAGCTCCTGCCCATCTGCTCAAGTGCAGGTACCTGGTACCTGGGCCACCCAGCTGTCAAGGGGACCCTAGTGGCCCAGATGCTGGTGGCCCCTCAGAGGCCCTGACTGCCCACTCTGGCTGGCAGGCCCCCAGTTAGCCCAGCCTCCCTGATCGCCTTCTATAGTCTCCTATGTAACCACCACCAGGAGGGGTTGAGGTCAGACCAGTTGCTGCAGTGGCCCATGCTCCACCCTCCTCCTACTGGCAGAGCTGAGTAAGGTTCTGTTAATACCTCACGATAGCTTGGGAGGTGGACACCATCAGACACAGCTTAGAGTGATGGTGTAACCCAGGGCCTGGATGTCTGCTGCTTTGTCCAGGTTCAAAAGGTTCGTGGGTCACTGGATAGTCACAACCGACTCAACCCCACATGGCTGCCACAGCCACCCACACTATCATAGTAATTCTTTTTTTTTTTTTGTGGGACCGGGGTTCAAACTCACGACCTTGAACTTGCCAGACAGGCACTTGTGCCACAGAGCTATCTCCCCAGTCTGGCCCCTCCAATGTTATTGTAGACTTCCCTATTCAATTCAAGAAGCACCTAGTCTTGAGGATCTTTTATGAACAAAGTTGTATAGTGGGAAGGGCATATTTTTTAGACTTTTAGGGTTTATTTGGTGTCAGGTAGTACATTTTGTTTCTTCTTTTCTTTTCTTTCGGTATACTGGGGATTGAACTCAGGACTTTGTGCTTGCCAGGCAGATGCTTAAGCTGCTGAGCTATCTCCTCAACCCTTACATTTTGAACTTGAACTCTATCTGGATGATGCAATAGGTGAAACATGCTAAATATCAGTCTGGATGATGGTGTGAATATAACACAGACCATCTGGTCATCAAATTGTGTATTTTTTTTTTTCAAAGCACTTTTTTATTACTTTTAATAAGAAATTACAATGTGACAGTTTCAAAACACGTTAAGAGTACATTCCCAATAACTGATACAATGTATATTGTTGTCCTCGTTGTAGTTATACAGAGCACAGGGTGTAGAAATGATAAATGACAAATTGTGGATTTCTTTCTCCCCAGAAACCAGTCGTTTGTGCAGCATATGCCAGGTGGGCATTAAAAAAAAAAAAAAAAAAAAAAAAAACATATTAAGGGGAAATTCCTGGCTTACAAAAGAAAAAAACCTTACATCCTCTTCGTGAAGGCATGTTACTTCAAATCCTGCACCAAATATATGTGACCTTGAGCAACTTGATTAACGTCTTTAAGCTTCAGTTTTCTTCTCTAAAAAGAAAGTGCTTGATAAGACAATTCACAGTAAATGACTTTGTAAAACACAACAGTACTTGTTACACAGTAAGCCCTCAATGACTAACCTTATGTATTGCCATAACCTTAGGTGATTTACAAATTACAAAAATCTAAGATAATTCAACGGTGGGTCGAAGAGCCACGGACTCTTCGCTCGGGCTTGTTAAGTACCACCGTGAAGAGAAACGGACTTAACAGTTGTCAAAGCAGGGTCAAAATGACTCAAGGAAGTGCAATTTCTTTTAATGTTTTATTTATTTTCTGAACAAAGATTCAAAAGGAGGGCAGCCACAGGAAGTAATTGATGCCTTCCACGTGCCTGAGTAGAAAGAAAAACCTACACTTAAACCTGCTTGTCTGCCTCCTGATATACACAAAGCGCTCAGCTATGGCTTGACAAAACGCAGAAAAGCCCTGAGACAGCCACCATGGGGGCGGGTGTATGGCAGAAGGACAGCGGTTTGTGTGGGCTGAACCGAAACACGACACTAAGAACTGAAATAGGTCTCTCCTTCCCACTGGCAAGGCGCTAACCCTCGGTGCTCCGGGAGTGTGAGGAGGCCGGGCTCACTAACCAAAACAATTTGTGTCCAACCTATTTCGAAACCAGCTCGTGAATGGCGCACTAGGCAGAAAACATGACAGGACCCACGGTCTAGGTTCGAGGAAGCACTGTGCCCCACGAGGGCGTGCTCGGGCGCGCAATGAAGGACAGCCCCAGGCTAGGGCTACGCCTCGGGTCGGAGCCTCTGCCCAGAGAAGAGGGCGGGCGAGAGCCAAGGCGTGTCTCCTGCCTCGGGACAGGGTCGCCGAACAGCCAGACTTCCGCCTTTGGCGCCGGCAGCCCAGCAACCCGTAGCCCTTCGCAGTTCCCACAGCACTCGGGCTGTCTAAACTCCCTCGACAGATTCGCGGCAGGAGAGGTTCCGAAGCCAGCGCCGCGGGCAGCACCAAGACGTCACGCGTGACGCCTGGGCAGGAGGGCGGGGCTGGCGCGAGAGGGCGTTTCCGGAGTGCGCGCGGGGAGACGGCTGCTGACGTCGGGTTCAGGTGCGCGCGTGCGCCCGCCCGCTCGCCTGCTTGCCCGCCCTCGCGCGCGGCCCGGGTGGCGACCTGCAGGTCCTGGAGGCGGCGAGGGGGGACTGGCGGCACCACTGAGAGCTGTCACCGCGGGTATGGGGTATGGGGGTGGCGCCAGTGTACGAGGAGCGGCGGGACAGCGCCTGGGCTTAAACTCACGTGACGCGCGGGGAGGTTGGCTTGGGGGCGAGGAGCGGGTGGGCCCAGGCCCAGAGGGCGCGGCGAATGCCCGGCCCCACCCCTGCGGGCCGGCGGGGTGCGGCGCAGCGCTGGACCTTCCAGCGAGCAGGGGCTCGGCCCGCTGCACCCGGTCTCGGGCGCGTCCGGTGCTGGCGGTGGCCGGTCGGGACTGACCAGTTATCTTCTCTTCAGGGCTGGGGTGAGAAGACCAGAGTCCACGCTTCGCGAGGAGCCGTGCCTGCCGCACCCCAGAGGATGGAGGGCTGCCCCAGAGGCCACAGCGCAGCTCGCAACCCTGGGCTGGCTGGTCGCCTCTAGCTGCTTGAGTTGTACATTTTATCCACCAGCTCCTAGGCCTTGCTTCTTGATTTGGTGGCGTCGTGATTGGAAAGAAATGGAAGAAAAGGAGCGGTGTGACTTATTCCAGTTGGTCCTCCTGTGTTGAGGCCTGGTTGGCATTTCAGAGCGGAAGACACATAAAGGAAATCGTGTCTTTTTGGAAGAGGATTAGGAAAAAGCATCAAGGTCTTATATATATGATTTTTTTTTTAAAAGTGCACTTTGGCCGTGGTGGAGATGTAAAGTAGTCCAAAAGTTATCTTTCTATTGAGAAGAGAGACGAGTTGGATTTTTCTTTTTCCTTTTTGATTCCAACCTTTTCTCCCAGTGACAGAGCATAAATCATGCATACCAGAGAATAAAGTGGACCTCAGGAATCCTGAAAAGACCTAGAAGCTTCCACCTTCCTCAGGAGGGAAGAGTAGGGTGTTTTCAGCTCTCTCTGGAACCTGAAACAAAAAAACATGAGTTGCATGCCATGGAAGGGAGACAAGGCTAAATCTGAATCCTTGGAGCTGCCCCAGGCAGCACCCCCACAAATCTATCATGAGAAACAGCGCAGAGAACTTTGTGCCCTCCATGCCCTCAATAACGTCTTCCAGGACAGCAATGCCTTCACACGGGAAACCCTACAAGAGATTTTCCAGAGGTAAAGCACTTCTTCACATCCAGAGCCCATTTCTTAGTATTTCTGAATGTGTAGGTGGGGCAATGTCTAAGTACATAAATCTTCAAACCTGTAAGTATGAACTAGGTGTAGTCAGGAGGTGTGAAGGATGCAGGAATGGGAAATAGAATCACTTCCATTTGTGACTTTGTGTTTTGTTTTGTTTTGGAGACTGGTGTAGTACAGCCTGGCGTAGGTCCTACTATGTAGCTCAGGCTGGCCTCAAATTTATAGCAATCCTCCTGCCTCAGCCTCCCAGCTGCTGGGTTTACAGGCATGCACCACCACGCCTAACTATTTCCATTTATGGAGCATTTCCTGAAGCTTCATTTGTGTTCTTTCAAGAGATGTATTCCATAAATTCATGGAATGCATTATACACACAAACTCACTTGTGGGCTTGCATGTCATTTCCTCTGTTTTATGGATGAAAATAGTAGTCTACGGTCGTGTAACAAGCATCGTGTAACAAGGATATTGATCAGATTTGTGTGTTTGCTGTTGACCTTTATGCTATGCTGTAATGTTACTCTCAAATCCTGCCACCAAGTTTACAGTTTAGAAGGGGAATAAGATCATGTCCATTGTAACCTGTGCCTGAAAGTTGGAATGTGGTAGGTACCTCAAGAAAGGTGTATACATAGTACCTGGTTTTTCTGGGAAGACACTTGCTGGCCTTGGTGCTTTTACACATGTTTTGTGTGACCCTCTCTCCATGGTCATTTTACTGATAGGGAAACAAGCAGAAAGGTCAATAATTTATCCAAGTATCTCCCTGAAGTGAAGAGCTGTGATTTGAAGCTGAATCTAGATCCCTTCCTCTATCTCCTTTCCATGTTATTTTAGATAGCTTTTCTTATCCATTTAAATGCCACGCCACAAGTAGGTAGAAAGTCAGGTTTTTGCTCTTTGCTTTGATTATCTATATTTTTTTTTAAGCAGAGGGATTGAGAATTTGTTCAGCAGTGTTTGGGTGGACCCAGAGTGTATCTGCAGTCCGCAGCAATCTTGGCCTTCAGCCTATCTTGATTGCTCCAGCTAAAAAGGGTTAGGCTTGCCCTGTCCTGAGGGCAGGGAAAACTCGACAAGTCTTTAAGTAAAACACATTGACATTTCCAGAGGACACTTTTATTATTATTATTATTATTATTATTATTATTATTATTATTATTTTATTTAGAGATGAAATTACTGTAGTACAGGAACCTGAGTCACAGCCGGAATCAGTCACAGCATGATATGGGAAGAATAGGTGTGGATCACTTTCCCTGAAAGAACCATAGGCTTATTCTTAAAAAGTACGTGAATTTGAACATGCTGACAGGACTCTAACGAGCGTATTCCTAATGCTGGTAATGCCTAGAGTAGTGCCTTTACTTTAGCAGATGTGTCATTTGCATCGTGCCCACTACCAGGCAACAAGTAGATGCATTCTTTGGGAAATGGGGCCCCTGGAAGGTAAGAGAATGTGTCTCAGGTTACCAAACCATGTGCTAGGATGACCAAGTTCCTTGAACTGTTTCTTTTTGGCCAGCCATTAATTTTTCTTCTATACTTACTTAAATATTTGCAGATTATTTCTTAATCCAAAACTAAGGAGAATAACAGGGTACATAGTGAATAATTGAATGTGCTTGTTATTTCACAATACAGATTTACAATCCTGAAACAACCTTAGGAAATAGGCCTCAGTTAAATGATTTGCAGAATTTCACCCATGAGTGTATAAGTGGCAGATGCAACAATTCTGTGCAGTCACACTGAGAAGTCTTACTTCTATAAATTTGGCCCTGATCTAACAGGGAGAAAGATCAGAGATAATTTACACAGAAACACTGTTCTGAGTATTTCCCTTGCCCTAATTCAGTCCTCATGGGGGGTGGAGAGGGGCCGGAGGTGGGGCCTCTGTTGTTTCCCTTTTTTTCACAAGAGGAAGTCTTGACACAAGAGGGTGCACAGAGCCGTTCATGGCAGGATTTTGACCCAAGGTTTGTGGCTGCAGGGCCTGTCTCTTGGTTGCTGCAGACTGGAAAGTCTTGTCTGAGCAGCTGTATCACCAGTAGCTGGTGACACTGCTAGTACCTGCACTGGGACTCAAGATGTAGACTGTGATTTTTTTTTTTTTTGGTCTTTTTGAGACAGGGTCTCGCTGTGCAGTTCGGGCTGGCCTTGAGCTCATTTTTGTAGCCCAGGCTGGTCTTGAACTCGCATTGATCCTCCTGTCTCAGCCTCCCAAGTGCTGGGATTACAGGCATGTGCCACCACACCGGGCCTAGACTGTGATTATTGAGTGTGGATAAAAGCAAGTTTTGCCTTAATCCCAGCATTTGGGAGGCCGAACTCAGTGTGAGTTCAAGACCAGCCTGGGCTACAAAAGTGAGCTCAAGGCCAGCCTGCACTGCATAGCGAGACACTGTCTCAAAAAGACCAAAAAAAAAAAGGAATTTTGAGCTGTGGTTTCACTGAGTGAAAGATGGCTTAATAGCTGCTAAACATCTTTATGGAACTAGGAACCTGTTATTTTTAAAGTGTTTGTTCTTTTATTATTTTTTGAGACCCTCTTGCTGTGTAGTTTGGCCTCAAACTCCCAGGAATCCTCTTGCCTCAGCTTCTTGAGAGCACTTTAAAGTTTCTGCAAATTGTACTGTGCTCCATTCCTGTCAGCACTGTACAAAGATCCACCTGAAAATAAACCAGTACAATAAAAGAGAATTCCACAAATAAAATTCTGTATAGAGCATTTTATATGGAAAGATTCTATATGTATAGGTAGGAACAAACGTATGGAAAAAATACAGAGGAAAAAGCAAAGGGAGAAAAGGTGAGGGAGAGAAGATGGAATTTTTTAAACAAATATTGAGCAGCTGCTTGTAGTGTGCCAGGCACCACCAGGCTTTGTAGAGAAAATGAGCTGAAACAGGGCACCTTGAAGTTGTACCTTGAGCAGACCTTAGAAAAGATTTACCTTGGGTCCAGGGTAAATCTGTGCCTGGCAAGCACAGAGTCCTGAGTTCAA